>MU228097.1:235806-250368 GCA_018584345.1 Thuja plicata
AGGTGGATGGAGAGATCACCAAAAGGGCACTATGTGGCTTGAATCCTTCAATGGCCTCCCATGGATCTCTTTGAATGCATGAAGGCTTGATGGTGGATGAATCCTTGCTTCAAATCTTGCTTGATTGCTTGCTTGAATCTTCACTTGATGATGTTTGAGAATGCTTGATCACAATTAGAAGACTTAGAGAAAATGAGAGGAGAGAGCTCCCTTTCATATGAAACTAGGGCACAATCTTCTAAGGAGGCCGACATAGGATAATTAAATTCCCATTAAAGCCTTTACCCCTAGGAGAGGACCTATATTAAATATAATTTAGGAATCGACGCTTCAGAACCCGAAACAGCCGACCCGGAAGCGGGAAACAACTTTTGCAAAGACCGACATCCGAAAACTGTGAGACCCCGGGATCTGAACCCTGGGTCGAGGTCGAGGTCGACCTTGACCTAGGTCAAGGTCGAGGTCGACATAGACCAAAAAGGTCAACCCTAACCTTGAGGTCCAAGATCTCAGGTCTGTAGTCCAGAATGCAGAAATCAGGTTGGAAAGAAGTGGAAAGTGGGGCAGAACAGGGGGAAAAGCCAGGTCTAGATCAGGAACCCATTCAAGGTGTTTGACATGACCTCAAACCACTTACTCGGAAGGCTAAACCAGTCTATCATGGAAGTGCTTCCATTTTCCGACTATACACTATCATACAATAGTTATCGTAGCACAGTAAGGAATATGAACAGCGATTAAGCATTGAGTTATTGGGTTGTTATGATACGCCATGTCTATGTAAAGACATGGCTATACGTAGCATAAGCCATGTAGAGTCATGTCTCTACATAGACATGACTGTTAAGATATATACTTATACATCTTTACGTATGCTGCAGAAAAATATCAATTACAGTTTTATATTACTACTACAGCATACATAAAGAACTTACATATGAATATATAATTCAGTCTACATTCAGAATTAAATAATTATATTTAATATAGCATATTAAATTATCTCTATTAAAGATATGCATTCCTAACATAAAAGTGGTTTGTAATTATTGTTTCTTTTGTTTCCCAAGCCTCTTCAAAAGAATAGTTAGAATAAACAAATAACAAATTCAACTACAGTATTCTAGGTACAAGTGCATCTCTAATTCTAGCCAAACCTTAAGGAAGTGTACCAGATTGGGTCCCTAACCCTTATGAGGATCTTCAAGGTTCTAAAGATCAATTCAAGAACCATCCTCGGTTATTTCACCGTCTTCTCTAGAGTCCGTCCCCTAAGGTCTCATCTTGGAAGGGATATCCTCAAATCGAAGGCCTTTCACATATGCATAAGTTGACACATCAGAATATTCTGGCATTATGGAGATTATATCAATCTCCTTTAACCAATCTTATGGAGATTATATCAATCTCATATTGGCACTATTTTCTCAATTAGCCATTCTTATGGAGATTATACCAACCTCTCATACTGGCACGATTATATCAGTCCCAATTAGCCATTCTTATGGAGATTATATTAATCTCTAATACTGGCACCTATGGATATGGGAATTGTATTGATCTCGGCTAGCCATTCTTATGGGGATTACATTAATCTCCCATACTGGCACTATGGAGATTTATTTCAATTTCTTCCCCCATAGAGATTATATTTAGTTAATAAATATAGTATCAAATTTTAAATAATAATCTAAATATCAATTCTATAAATATCGTTCACTATGATGTCTATATAAATATACTGGTTAGTACATTAATTAAAAGAAATAGTATCTTGCTAATTCTGATGAAGTGCTAACTGGTCTTAACAGCACTGCGAACTTGTCTTATTTCAGATGGTGATTGTAATCCCCTTTGGTTCCAACGTCTTGAGACGTTGTTTGACCGAAGTGGTGCGAGTGTGGCCTTAGGCGATATTCTTTCTCTGCCACAATACCAGTTGTAGTCTGACATGTATGAATTGCTGAGATTATGTTATTTGAAAAATGTTCTTTGTTCCTATAGTCTTCGCTGACATTATTCTCTCTACTGTCACATAGACCTTTGTATGAAATGTCTTTCCTCCGTCCCTGTGGCTTGTCGACTATCCAATTTGATTGTGTTTTTTTCTTGAAGTGCCTCCATCTGTCTTCTTCTCATTCCCTTTAATCCATTCATGCGTGAGATGGAAGGGTCGCGATACATTATTTATAGTCGCTTATTAATTTTATAGTGGTAGCCCTATCTTGTAGCATTTCATGTCTTGAAGCTATGTCATCATCATAGTCCATCGTGGTATAACATCACAAATTGATTCATGCCCTTCTTCAACTGCTGGTATAAAATCAGATTGTTGGCAAATTGAGGTTTCAACCTTTACCTCATACTTATCTATCCACTCATGAATGTCCACCATGCTACACTTCTTGTCACCACTATCCTTCTTGAATTTGTGCTCATCTGATGCCACAAGATTGTTCTCCCAACTCAAAAATCTAGAAATATGCTTATACCTTTCCAAGGTGTCTTCATTGCTCTTTTTTGTATCTTTTATGAAGAAAGATTGTTCCTCCATGTGTGTTGGCCTATGAGGTGTGTCCTACTGCAAGTAAGGTATATTCCTAGCTGCTAAAGCCGATCTATTTTTCATAACTAACCAACTCCGTGTTGTAGTATGCAAAACAAATCAAACATTATCAAATTAAAAGATCTTCCTATTAGGCAATCTCTTAGTCTCTATAATCAGCTATCTGAGGCAAAATACCTCATATGATGTTAGAAAATGTTCTTTCATTATGCTTGATGCATGTTCAACCAAAACGGAATCAATAATGTTTCCTTCTACACAAATAGGTATAACACTAGTGGCTGGTCCACCAAGTGAGTATCCATTATCATCAAAGTTTTGAACCTTCAAAGGACTCTCTAAAAGAGGAATCTCATGAACCTCATCATGCAAACTTAATGCCCAAACTGAATTTTCAGAATCATACCTCTTCTCTTGTTCACACACATCAACATGTTCTTGTTTGCTTACCTCAAGAAGATCTTCCTTTGCACGCTCAACTTGTATACATTCTTCTCTTGGAAGAAATAATGATCTAATGTATGATTCCCTTTGTTTCCTTGCATTCTCTAGCTGGTTGCATTGTTCCTTGACCTCTTGTAGGTGTTGTCTTGCTTGGGCAGCAAGCATTTTTGCCTTCTTAGCTCTTTGTAACCACCCATCACACATATCTTGTGCCCTTTTAACATCTTTCATGGTATGATGTACAAAATTAGAACCTTTGTGGCTTGAATCCACAATATATACTTTATGTTTGACACCTTCAAGTTGAGTGCCAACATTGGAAAACTCAACAGTACCGTCATCTTCATGTGTAAGGGCTGCCAACTCATGATTTTGCATAGGTAAGGGACTATTGTTCCAAATCGGGGAATCAGTCCTTTCTTCATGTGTTTGTGGGATGTCTTCATAAATCTTAATCACCTCTCCCTTCATGAGTGGGTGGTCATCAACAAGTGTTGGTTCACTACACATTGAAAATTCTGAATTGTCTCCACATAGATGATAAGTTATTGTTGGTTTGGCAAACCTCCGAACAGACTTTTGAACAATATGTGATTCCTCTTTGCCTAAACCCTCACATGGCTGAAGTGAACTTGTGGCTTCCTTAATCTCTTGGACAACCTTATGCCTAGTCAAAGAATCATGATGGTCTGATGTCAAAACATAAATAGACTCTTTGAGTTCTCCTTGATTGGTTAAGTCCTTCCTCAAATCTAAATCAGTAATGTTTTTCACCACACATTCTTCAATGGGATCCATTGTTTCCACTTCTTTATTCATATCCTCAACATATGTAGATGCATGCTCAAGTAATGGATCATGCAAAATTAATGTACCACTATTATTATGCATAACCAAATCAGAATTAACTTCGTCCCTTTCAGCAGCATTACCATAGCTGCCCCAAGTCTCATGTGCTTCTTCTTCAAATCATTTTCAGCATTGGGAAAATCTATATGCTCATCATTAGTGACTTCAATGTGTTCATCACTGTTATACCTCTTATCCATCTTTTTAGCTTCTTCCAAAATCAATTTCTCTAACAATAATGACATATCTGATTGATATTTTTGAAATGCTTGAAAGAAGTCATTCATACGGATACCATTCATAAGTTTTTCCATATATAGATCATTTCTTTGTGGACTTTCACTACTTTTTCTATCCCTTTCTTTAGCTGGTGAGGTAGGAAGGAAAGTAGGTAACAATCTCTGATCTTAAATTTTAGCCATTGATGTAACCTTTTATACCCCTGTTGTAGATGTATAAAATAAACACTGAATTTGTTTCCTCTGTTCCTAGCAATATACCTGAGTTCATCACTATCACACATGAGTCAAATACCAACATGCAAAGTAAACCCACCTTTTGGAACTAATCAAAATTGCCATGCAATCAAATCCAAAAAATTGTACTGCTTGAAAATGGCATGCAAAAGAAACCCACTTCATTAAACTAATTTAAAAGTAACGTGCAACCATCTAGGTATCCACCAAATTGTCATGCAACACGAATCCACTAACTAGGACTGCTCGGAAATAACATCCAATAGTAACCTCTTCATAAACTGCTCCTCGACTGACATGCAATCATCTAGGTATTCACCAAATTGCCATGCAATAACATCTGACACACATGCCTTTGCAAAATCTAATATGCACTACTAAAACCCTCATAGGTTGGCAAGATCACTAGCTCTGATACCACTGAAATATCCCAAACTCTGATAATGCTTCAAATCTTATTTAGATTTGTATTTTTGCTCATGTTTTGCTTCGTAATATTGCAACATACAAACATGCAAGATAACCAATATAGATTTTGAAGGAAATTAATTTGATGAAATACAAAGAATCAAAGTTAGCCAATGGGTATTCTTGTGATATAGAAATGTATTGTTGTTTACAAACACCTGTTACTATTACAAATCAAAAAATGCACATTGTCATCATGTAACACATGCCCAGAATGCCTCCATACATAAGATAACAAACCCTCTGAAGTTCTGCAAGATAGATCAACAAACCTCCATGAAATTTGATCGATGACGTGCAACTGTGAATCCTGAGATGAATTCACCAAGTGGGCTGATCTAGGTTTTTGTCCAAAAGCCAAAACCTCTAGGATTTTTGTCCTAGGGTTTACTAAAGCTCTTAAGCTCTCAAGGAAAAGTTTCTTTTAAAACAAGTCAAGAATGAATCCTCATTTCACCTTTTCCTCCTTTTATAATGCTTTTCCTTTTCGAAAGTAATACTTTATTTTATTTCTCTTTTAATTTACTCTCTTCCCCTCAAAAATGACTTTACATTATGATTTGGCATTGACATTATTATAAAGTCACTTCATAAAATAGAACATGTTCATCTGCTAATTAATTAAATTTAAATAATCTCATAGGACTTAGGACTATTTAACATTTAATTAATTTATTTATTCTCTTAAATAAATCCAGTTAGCCTACAGCTAATAATCTCCTCTAGATGATCACTTGGACAAAAGGGGATACTACACCCAAGCAACAGACATATTGGACATCCATCATGGTGTGGTCTACTTAGATGTAAAAACCCTCTCTGGTTCTAACTCTGACAAGCACTGAATTGTTTCAATTTTGGTTGTTTGTTTTGATGAATGAATGTGGTATATTTGCAATGTTTGATATGACAATATAATGCAGCAAATAAAAGATATTGCAATAATAATTTTCCAACTCAAATCTGAAATTGCATTGAAAATACACAATGAAAATTCCAGATTTTTGTACCAGCTTGAATACTCAGAATTTTGACAATATATTGACAACCCAGTTCATTAAATAACCCCTATTATCTAAAACAACAATACCCAGAAAATCTAGGAGTTACAATTAATGAACTCACAGGTAATACATGCCTGGAAACCCTCTGAAAGGATGAAAACCAGTAGCAGATGAATTCTTCAATAAACAAATGCTTGTAATCTGATTTATAATTGTACCCATAATATCTTTACAATCTGCAGTTGATAAACCTTCAAAAACATGCTCAAACCCTCGTCCAAAATCTTCAAAACTTCACCAATTAAGCTCAAACATGACTTATGTATAAAGTCATCGCTGAATTGCACAATTAGTTGGATATTTCACCAATTCAAAGTGCTGAAGCCTGTGTAGAATTTACAATTCCACCATGCTGAAATTCTTCAAACCCTTGTTTCTTCACTTCACCCAAATCAACAAAAGAACAAATGCACAATAGAATGATTTGTTTTTTGGCACAAGCATTGCTCTTATAATAATAAAAGATATCTTTTTCAAGAAACCAAAATCAAATAGCTTCTCTCACACTTTTCAATTAGAAGTCTTCATTTAATAACTTTGAATTAATAATAAATAACTCCAAAGTTAAAAGCTTCATGAAGACACTTTTCACTTAAAAGGCTTCTTCAACACACCTTTCACTTAAAAGCATTGCTTTTAAGACTTAGGATTATATTCCATGTGAATTAATGATTAAATAAGAATTTGGCCACTAAAATAATAATGACTCCCAAAATACTTATCCTTTAAATATGTCGTCTGAAACAGGAGTCACACCTAATATTTCCCCAAATGACCAAATGCACTTTCCAAAAATAGAAAGGGTCTTTTTCGATCAACCTCGGACTTACTATAGATAGTAAGTATATGAAACTGAGCCCAAACAAAGTCCATTCTGAGCCAAACGAAGACCAAACTGGAACCAGATAAATTGGGGACATTACATTAGAAGATCTCATATCTGCTCCCCTTTCTTGCATTTACTTCTCTTCTCCACATGATTGTTTGCTGAGTTATAGATAGACTACATTTAGAATATGCATTTCAAGTTATCACACAGCAATTATTGATTATACCATTTCATACAACTATACTTGAAGAATATAGAATTATTTTGTAAGTCTGCAGTTGCAATTTAGACAGATCTGATTTAATGATGTTTCCTTCTTGAGATACTGATCGCTGCTCTTTTAGATGAGTCCTTATGCTGATTGGTTTGATGCCCTTATTCAATCAAAGTCTTCTATCTCTATATCTCCATGTCTCTTTTAAGAGGGACAACTGTTGGAAGCTGCTGTTTTTAAAGGATGGCCACAGCCTTTCATAACCATGCCTCTTCACAACCAAAATCAACCACTGCCTCTATTGCTATTATTTCTGATTATCTTCTAACATTAATCGCTTCACATTAACAAAGGTAACTGCGGCTCTTTTATTACAAATTCTTGTCTACATGATAATTAAAACACTGCTCTTTATAATTGAATTGCTGCTCATAAAACTCCTAACCGCCATATTCTTTTTTGCTAGTTATTCATTTCTTTGACATAGGCACTTATATGGATGTTTTTTCATAATGGATCACTGTATGATAGATTTACCTCTTAGATCAATTTATTTGTTCTTATTGCAATGGATGGTGAAGGAGTTATTAGGTGGTGTATGACATTTCATGTGTCTTTGGCCTCATGATTACTTTTAGTAGTATTAGTGATAGCCTCACCTACACCAAGGATGTAAAGATAATTAAAATATGACTAATGAACGAAATTCAATTTAATCATTAAACCACTAATAATGCAAGTGATGGTTCTGCATTTATCCAAAAATAAAACGTTACACTACAAAAAGAAAATTATTCTTTAGAAATAATGAAATATGATAAATACAATAATGCTATTTAAGCCATTGCAACTTTGATTATTAAAGTTATTATTTTATTCTAAATTCAAATACATTAGTCTATAGAATAGCTAACTGCAACTTTATTAATAACTTGCACTAGGTTAAACAAAAATAGCAATCATTACCATAATAAGCATAAACAAAGTCAGAATTATTTTATATTTTTCTGGGTATAACAAAGGATGTGCAGACTCATATATACCTCATTTGAAGATACGTCTAGACATTCTCTAAGTGCTGGATTCTCCAATTTCTGAAGTAGTACACCCAGACAAGGAAACCCTGCGAATTAAGTGCACCAAATGAATATAAGGCCAAGGCCTTAATATGACCTAGATTCTAAAATCAAACAACCTTACAACCAACTTGAAGAGTACTTAGTTTATAATTTTTTACAACTATGAAATGAAGCAAAATACATTCACATTTAATTTCATGTGGAGGATAGCAATTATAAAATCTCCTAATCTTAAATCTTGCTAGCTACTTGGCATCATAAAAACAAATGAAGCTACATCAAATAAGTAATATGTACAAGACATTTGAGGACACCAAAAGAAGACACTAAGAAGGAAACTACAACTCGAAATGAAATTGATCAAACATACCAGAATATTGCAAAGCAATCGGCAGCTCAGATGGGCCAATAATCATCTATATGTAAGGAGTGTAAGTCTATCCAAATCTAAGAAGAACGTTATTTCTCACTGAAGGAGACCTTCCAAAGTTACTACTTTAAGGACAAATAAATAACATGAAAGATCAGGTGAAACTGAAAGTATAAAGATCTGGCCACACAAAAACTGCTTTGCAGTTCTGTATAAAGAAGTGTTTCTCCGAGTTTCTAGGACCGAGCATGGGGATGTGGGCACAGATATAGTATAAAGATTTTTTCCCAAATTTACGGTAGGTATGTATGTGTATCAAACATAGAATTATAAAAAACATTCTTCATAAACATGCTTATTACTTAATTTCTTAGTTACCGATTCGCTGGGTTTGATGCTGGAAGCGCGGACGGATGCCTAGGGATGTGGATTCGGATCCGAATGCCCTGTGGATGCGCACAGGAAACGCATCCACAGGGAATCTGGGAGCACAAGAAAGCATCCACGGCCAGGAGTGTTTTTTGGCATTTTTAAAAAGAAAAACAACTAGTAAGCACTTTATAATGTGTTTTTTATCATTTTTAACCTTTTTTTTTCCTCTAAACCCTACAACGGCCCTAAAAGAGGCCATTCATTATTTTCTCAACTCATTTTGTTTGCAGCAAGCCTCTCTTCTCACTTGGTCTCCATTTTGGCATTTTGAAGGCAAAGTGACTATTTTCGAAGAGGATCATTCGTGGGGTGTGAGATAGCTTCCACAAAGGAGTTATAAGCGTCTAAGGTAAGCATTTAATCCCATTCTTGAGTCTTTTGATGAATTTGTTTGAGTTTTTGATGAATATTTTCAAGATTGGGAAGAAAAATTTCAAGTTTTTTTTTTTTAAGAAATAAAAAAACAAGTTTAGCTATCTATTTTAATATTTTTTTATCTTTTTTTTGCACTTGTATGCTTGATGTTCATAGTTTTTTTGAATTTTCTAATTTAAATTTATCTAATTTCTTATTATAGCAACTGCAAGAAATTAGATTGTATTGTGCAAGAATGGCCGCTAGCAGTAGTCAAAGTTCAGTGGGAGGGCAAGGAGCCGATAAGTTCAAAATTGATGTAGGATCTCCTTTATGGAGACATACCACAAGAATATCACAGGTTTCAAGAGGTGGCTCATATCTTTGGAAGTGTAATGTATGTGAGAGTAAACCATTCAATAGTTTTTTTGGTCTATTAACCAATTTATCGGCCTCTTCTTGTTCTTTTATAAATCCTACTATTTGTGCATTAGAGATCCCCTTCCCATTTTTGCTTCCTTTGCACATTCCTATTCCTTTACCAGAAGGGCCCATAAAATGAAGTTTGACCCGAGAATATGAGCTATTGGATGGTTTACTCTCACATACATTACACTTCCAAAGATATGAGCCACCTGCCGAAACCTGTGATATTCTTGTGGTATGTCTCCATAAAGGAGATCCTACATCAATTTTGAACTTATCGGCTCCTTGCCCTCTCTCTCTCACTGAACTTTGACTACCGCTGGCGGCCACTCTTGCACAATACAATCTAATTTCTTGCAGTTGCTATAATAAGAAATTAGATAAATTTAAATTAGAAAATTCAAAAAAACTATGAACATCAAGCATACAAGTGCAAAAAAATGATAGAAAAATATTAAAATAGATAGCTAAACTTGTTTCTTTATTTCTTTTAAAAAAAAAACTTGAAAAAATTCATCAAAAACTCAAACAAATTCATTAAAAGACTCAAGAATGGGATCAAATGCTTACCTTAGACGCTTAAAACTCCTTTATAGAAGCTATCTCGCACCCCACGAACGATCCTCTTCGAAAATAATCACTTTGCCTTCAAAATGCCAAAATGGAGACCAAGTGAGAAGAGAGGCTTGCTGCAAACAAAATGAGTTGAGAAAATAATGAATGGCCGCTTTTAGGGCCGTTTTAGGGTTTGGAGGACAAAAAAAGGTTTAAAAATGATAAAAAGCACATGTTATAAAGTGCTTATTAGTTGTTTTTCTTTTTAAAAATGCCAAAAAAACACTTCTGGGCCGCTGCGTCTGGATGCTCCCAGATGCCCTGTGGATGCGCACAGGAAGCGCATCCAGGGCAGCCGGATGCTGTAATGTCCCCAGTATTCCGGGTTCATTTTTTTTAAAGGTAAACCTGCAAAAGAGATATTAGCAAGAACAATTTGAAGATTAATATAGACAAAGAAAACTAATTAACTAGCTATCTACCCCGTTACTAACCCCTCCAAAAGAAAGTCTACCAGGTCAGGCTCATAACTGTAATGAGGACCCTTTTGTTCCTCTGATTAAATCTTGTCGTCGTCCTCTGGAGCGCATCCTTAGGGACTTCCTGAACGAAGTCTACCAGGTTGGGCTCATGACCTTAATAAGGATCTTCTATAATCCTTTGGCCTGATCTCGTCGTCGTCCACTGGAGCGCAGCACTCAAGGCACTAGGCTAACCATTATTTGGTTCATTCCTCTTCTTGGAAGAGCGTCCTCTATCCAAGGCTTTAGGCTGGTCAATAAATGACCCATTCCTCTTCTTGGTAGGGGTTGTCCCTATCCAAGGTACACTTTGCATATGCATTAGTCATCAGTGTACACTGAAGCAATGGGGTCTCGATCCCCCTTTAATTTTCAATGTTTAATGGAATTTCTAGTTCCAATTCTCTTTCATAATTCAACATAAGGTTCATCATCAATTAGTTCATTATACTATTCTTTACACTGATTACATTTATAAATCTGAAATAATTTATTCCTTAAATATGAAATTGTCATCCCTTTATATAATATTAATTCTTATTGATAAATCCGAATATATATATATACAATATTATTTATTTATTTGAAAATTATCATCTATAACTTAATATATATTCAAATTACAATAATATTTATTAATTTGAAACTTGTCATCTATAACTTAATATATATTCGAATTACAATATTATTTATTAATTTGAAAACTATCATCTCTAACTTAATATATATTCGAATTACAATATTATTTATTAATTTGAAAATTATCATCTATAACTTAATATATATTCAAATTACAATATTATTTATTAATTTGAAAACTATCATCTCTAGCTTAAAATATATATATTTATATATTTATATATAAACATACTTAGCGATTCCGATTTCCTTTTATTTCTCCCGTGTACTTTTTTTCCTTCTTATTGCTCCGGATTCCTTCTTTAATAAACTTTTACCTCCCTTTTATATAGGGGAGTGGGAGGGGGGTCTCCCTTTTATATAGGGGAGTGGGAGGGGGAGTCACGACCCCTCCCCTCTTAGTCGCACCCTTTGGTGCTGAATTAAATGCATGGCATCGATTACTTTATATTATAATACATATATTATAATATATATATTATAATATGTGACCTTTTTAATTATTATTTATAATATTTGTTTAATATATTCATTGTAATATATATTATAATATACATTATAATAGATGTTATTTAGTTAATGATTAATTGGTATTGTAATAATGTATTTATTATTACAATATATATTATAATGTATAGTATTAATTATATTGTACTGATTTATTTCCCAACATATTGCATAATATGTTAGACTTATAATGATGGTTAATTATTAGTAATATATATTAAAAATATATTGTTAATAATACGCATCATAATATCCTATTGATTAGAAAATGTACTACTCTAGGGACATCGTCCATTATTGCTATGTCTTTATTAATATTAAATGATACTAGTTATTTATGTTGACTAATAATATTATTGTTTGACTATATGTTGAATTATATTATTAATATTAATTAATATTAATATTAATTATTTATTGATTAATATTATAATGATTAATTATTAATTGATTGACCATATGTAGATTAATATTATTAATATTGTATGGATTGATTAACAATATTGATCAATATATGGGTTAACAATATATTATTAATTAATTATATTAATCAATTATAAGTTTAATTATCAATATATTTGTTTTAATAATAAGTTTAAATCTTTAATTAAAACTTATTTAATTATATATCGATTTTATTTGTATTATTAGAATATTATAATATTATAATTTATTAAATTCGTATTTGTAAAGGGGACATTACAGATGCTCTTTGGATGCGTTACAATTCATCCATAGAGCATCTGGCTGCCCTGGATGCGCTTCCTATGCGCATCCACAGGGCATCCAAATCCGAATCCACATCCGTCCACGCTTCCAGCATCAAACCCAGCGAATCGGTAACTAAGAGTGGAACCATTTTGGGTTCAAATGATCTTGAACTTGCAGTAGTTGGAGATGAAGAAGAATTTCTTGAGAATCCTTATGATTCGGATTAGTGTATCTTGATTGATGAGCATTGAATCATGAACTACATTTTGATTTCATATATGATATGGCATTTAATATTTGTCTTGAATCTTGTTCAATGGTGAAGTATCATACTATGTTTAGTTTTACTATCAAATGATTTAATTTTGTATATTTCTTGCATTTCTTTGCACACACACACACACACACACATATATATATATATATGCAGAAAATCAGTGATATGTTCCCTAAATCCAGTAATATGCATGCTTTTGAAGAATATTTTTACAAATTTATGTTTGATACATAAATATATATGTATTTACACACATGCATACATATATGTATATGCATGCATATATGTATGTACATCCATATATACGCATAAATACATGTATATATATGAATACACATAAATACGTGCTTACATGCAGACATATACATATGCCATGGAAATATGTGGGCATATTTCAAGGATGAGAAAACAAATTCAAAATTTATACTAGAAATATATAAAGATATTGAAGATAAATTTATGAAAAAATCTTCAAAAACATGCATATTACATAACTTAGAGAACGTATGTATGTGTGTATGCATATGTATATAAATATACAAAGGAAAGCAGTGATATGTTCCCTAAATTCAGGAATATGCAAGTTTTTGAAGAATATCTTTATAAATTTTCGATCAATACATAATACTTTAAATAAATCTATGTTCAATCCATACACACATATACACATACACATCATATGCATATAAACATGCATACACATACATACATATCTATTTACATATGCATGCATGTATGCATGTACGTATGTATACACACATACATATGCACAACCAAACGTGTGTGTGTCTGTATGAATGTATATGTATATATATATATATATAGATAAATATCTATATACATATATAAATATCTATATATAGATAAATATCTATATACATATATATAAATGTATACACATACATATGTATGTAAGTATCTATATATGCATGTAAGTATATGTCATTATTAGAGTTCAGAAAATTGGTTTACAATTCTGTTCAAAGCAATGTTTCTCAAATTTCTACGATGGGTAGATAAGGCAACATGGAGATGAAATTCTGAGGACAGGAATTTTCAAAAACATGTATGTTGCTGAAATTGGGGGCATATTACAATTTTTTTATATATAGATCAAAACTAGAGTTCAATACATATCATAAGTCAAGAAATCCACTGAATTTTCAAAATAAAAGGAAACAATATTTTTAAAAGGGCCAACCTAGCTGCATAATGGTAGAATTAGGACCCAACTGATCAGGATATGAGAAAAAATGCTATATAAACAATGTAAAATCACTAGTGTTTCACATTCATTCAAACTTTACAAGAAGTAATTACAAAATAAAAGCTGCTAGAAAAGTAAAAACCAGAATAAATGCAGTTGTTTGTCTTCCAAATGCACAAAGAGGCATCTTCCACAACTACTAGCCCATTTGGGGGCTGGAATTAGACTGGAATTGGCATTATCGAATTCCAGATAATGCCAAATTCCATGTTTGGGTCCATGAATAAAAATGGAATTGGAATTACGAAATTCCTATTTTGCCCCAAAATGGGAATATCAAGTTTCCACCTAAATAGGTGGAATTAGAATTTCAATTCCAATTCCAATTTTTACAAAAGCAAATTTAATATCTCGTCAGATCCGTGACATAATAGATGTGTAAATGTGCGTAATATGTGCATATATGTGTATATATACACAAATATGTGTATATGTGCGTATGTGTGTATATATACCATAGTTACACCGCCCTGGGGGACGGGGGGACGTCGAGACGGGGGGACAAGTTTCCGGG
>MU228097.1:295272-319797 GCA_018584345.1 Thuja plicata
GACGTAATTTCAATAATGTGTTGATTATGAAAAAATGATGTTTAAATGAAATGTTTTAACTTTTGATTAAGGGTTAATCATGTACTGATACAGTGTTCGGTTTCGAGTATGTCTGTTGAATGCAGGACGAAGGCGGGGAGCTAACCACTCCGTGGTTGGGCGGATAAAAGCGCCTGAGCCACACTCCTGTCTCATGATAGCAGATGGACATGTGTCCGATGGCTAAGGAGACAGGGTCATACAGATGGACCCAGGTCCGAGGTACTTTCTTTTGTAATTGTTATATGTACCATTTTCTATATTATTATCTTTGCTTCATCTATGTACTGAGATGAGCTGATGTCTGGCGTGCAGGTCGACATCCGAATCACTGTGTATCACTTAACTGAAAGGATCTATTTTGTTGCACTTAAATTGTTGGAAGTCCGACATGTGGTCGACTTTTCCTTATTGTAATCGTCATAGCAATGTTGGTCATGTGATGACCTAAATTCTCATCCTTTATGATGTCTTTATTGTACTTTGTAATTAATGAAGTACGACATGTAGGTCGGCTTCCTTCTGTAATGTACATAGCTTTACTTGTGGTCATATGATGGATTCTGCATACACTTATGATGACTTTATTGTATAACTAGTCTTATGGTTATCTTGCTTATTGCGACGTGAAGGTCGTAATTGGATAATATTTTCTTTCATTTAATATGTGAATACGAATGACTCGAGTTGTCTATGTATATCTTCGACCATGTTCTCTTGTCGACTTTTCCGCTTTTTATGTTACGTATAATGTGGCATTTTGTGGGTAAATGCAGTCGTATTTGGGCGCTATAAGCACGATGGCAAGGTTTGTTTTGGCCCAAATGCTCCAAAGTGGTAGCTACCTTATGGATCTTGCAATCAGCTCTCGGCTTCAAACCCATAGATGTGGCCTTAAATATGGTAAAACTGACTTTCTCAAACCCTTAACAATCACAAATGAGCTCAAATATACAATAGCAGCACCAATGTACAATACAAAGCCACAAAAAGGAAAACCCCATATCTGATAGTTCAATCAAGTTTTTTCTAATTCTCTAGGTCATCATTTGCTGCAAGAGAACAGCATACTCATCTTTTCAAGATATATCGAGATTCGCAACCTAGATTTATCAAAAAGACTAACAAGAATCAATCCCACAAGCGCTAATTCCATATAAGAGTAGGTATAGAATGCTCTATACCATGCAAGATTGGCTCAAAACTATAGCCACCCAAGAGCTAGGCACCTCATTAATGCACAAGAGAGAACAGCTATGAAAGAATAATGTTATTCTATCAAAAAATGCAAAGAAAATGTTATAGATTGATTGAATGAATTGAGATTACAAAGAAAACTCCTCGTTTACATACACCAAGGTGAACATAGGATTGCATAAGATTATGACATGTGTCTTAAACTTATGAATTGAGACCTAAAAAGATAACTATCAACTTAAAGTGACAACTATCCTAAAGGTACCCTATGTATACATAAGTAACATGTGTGATGACAACCTAGATAACGAACTAGCTAGGTAAAACACAACTTTTACACTAACGCATCCTCCCACCATCCCCAAAGCCTTAGCTTCAACAAGAGGGTCATTCCCATGATGCCCCACAAACTAGGGACATCTCTAGGGATGTCAAGGCTTCCCAAATGTCACTTCAAAAATAAACATTGTTTACTTTTATTAAAATAAATGACAAACCTAAACTTAAAAGGCTAAAAACTTGGCCCATGCTCTTCTGCAATCACCAAATGAGAAGAGGAAACTAGAAGTAGAAGAGCAAGACGAAGAAAATTGATGCCAATTCCTTGAAGGAATGTTCCTAATCCCCATTGATCATTCATCTTACCCATTTTCAAGTTTCTACTTCAAAGTTTTAAACAAATGGACACCATTAATGAAGCTATATTTTTCATTTCAATAAATACGAAGTATTTTAAAAATGTTAAATTGCAACTTTTATGTATCCTTGCTCTTATGCCTTGTGTGATTAGAAATAAGAAAATAAACAGAAAGTCTAAGGCATATCACCTTATGGATCCTAACACAAAAAAGATATACATCAATAGAGATGTTGTTTCTGATAAAAAACAGTGAGTCAAATTATCTCCCTACATCATCACCGGCTCCAAATTGTGCTCCAATATTCAACACGAACAGGAAAAATGATGCGAATGTGGATAGTCAATCCAATTCAACAACCACAAATGTAACAAGACCTATATCTAAGCAGTGTATTACTACTATTCACGATGTAAATGTTTACCTCCTACGGCAAACAGGATTTAATGCATACTACTAAAGGAAATTATAACAGATAGTTGCAACAAGATATCAGAGAACTGCCAGATATTCCATTAATCATAACCATGTTCCATCCAATGTAAACATAACATAATATCATCAGGTGTCCCTTCTCTTCCATTCGAGACAGTACATATGTCACCTGAAGGGGTGTGACTGAAGTGTTGCGACATAACCACTTACCCTTTGATCGGTAACGACCAAGGCTAACAACTTAATTAACATAACACTCCTGTACATACAAGTTTATGGCCAACATCATCCCCCCCAAAAAGAAAGTTCATCTCCAAACGACACAAAAC
Organism: Thuja plicata; assembly: GCA_018584345.1. Taxonomy (NCBI): domain Eukaryota; kingdom Viridiplantae; phylum Streptophyta; class Pinopsida; order Cupressales; family Cupressaceae; genus Thuja; species Thuja plicata. Next base: position 297,911 of record MU228097.1, read on the forward strand.
AAAATGTCTGGGACCCACAACAAAATAGGATGAGTGCACAAACTATACATAAGAAATCAAGATGGAGGGGGCAGAGGAAGCGTCCCTAATGAAGAAGGGCCTAGTGTGGTGGTTGTGCGTGCTCTGAGCTCCAGAAGTTGCTTGGTCCTGTGCTTCAAATTGCACTCTACAATCAACTATTGTTACTGCATAGTCTGTACCATGAAAGCTGCCTCCAACACTTTCTTATCCTTCATCTTTGTTGCCTCCTGAGCTGCAACCAACTACCTCGCCAATTGAGCCATCTCATCCCTCAAACTACTCTCCAAGTGGGCCATCTCAACCTGATGTTGTATCTCCAAAGCTACCTGAGACTCCTGCTCCCTGACTAACTCAGCCTCGGCGGCCTCAGTCGAGTGGCGAGCTCCTCCCTAGCTGCAACCGCCACTACTCGCTCTGCTTCGACCCCAAGTAGTCTCAGAGTCTGCCACACCTGCAACATCTCGGGAGTCTCCACCAAAGGCCATCCCTGAGAGAGAAAGCATCTCTCGATCTCCCCCTCACTTTGGCCAGTGAGGAAGGCAATACTGAGGCTCACGGCCCCTGCTGCAATATCCGTCCCTGCAGCCCACATAGAATCAACTAACTTCTGGCCCACCTCAAGCATCCTGCCGCCAACCTCCAAGATCTCTACCATGTAGGCGCCCATGGCCACCAATTCACTCTCTGGCTCAGGCTCAACTTCGGACGGTGGTGGAGTTTTACCCTTCGATCCCATATCCTCGCCCTCAAACCGGACCTCCTCCACAATGTGCAGAGTTCTCGGACTACATTCCTCAACATCTACCACCTCTGCACCTAGTGGCAGCAACTGCCTCTGTCTAGATGGAGAGGGAGGAGGTACGATGGGCGGCATGGGAACTAACTAGAACTGGTTAAGCCAAGCATCCACTGTATCAAAAGCACCTCCTGACTTGACTGACTCCATCCCTCCCTCCAGAGCCCGTGGCTCTCCAGTGCCCACACCGTCCCCTGGAACCACTACTATCTGCCCTTCAGGTTGAATCTCTAGAGGTGGCACCTCTGCCGTTGGCTCTATCTTTGTTGGTGCTGGTCGGACCCAAGGAGGGGAAAGAGTCACTGGTGTGCGTATCTACACAAAACCAGGTATGGGTACTGCAGCAGTCATGGGCATATTCCCCGACAGGAGTGCCGGTGCAAATAGCACTCTTCCCTCCGAGGGGTCGGCCTGTGTAGAAGCAACCAAATCTCCTACCGGCGCAAGCTCAACCCAATCTACCAATCGAAAACTGTCTCCCTCGCTAACCCTGGAAGACTCCTCAAACTCCACACTATCGCTCCCCAAGCCATCATCTCCTTCCGACTCGAAGGCTACCACGTGAGATTTCCTCTTTGAACCCAATTGTGTACCCCCAGTATCCAAGTGTCGCCAGTAAAAAATCGGTGGTTCTCCTAGCGCCAAGGTGCCTTGCGGCTGTACCTCCAACTTCTCTGATGGGATCTGCTGACGAGTGGCGTCCAAAAAGAATCCAATAGCATAATGTGGCATATAGAATGTTTTACATTGCAGCGTCAGGAATTCATAAATGCATTCTGTGAGTATAGCCCAATCATACACAATCCCATTTTTGAGACCATTCATCAGTAGAATCTGTGGGATGGCAATATCTAAAGCCCTACTGGGCCCTGTCAATCGACTTTTAATCACATCCAGGATAGCACGCCACTCCCTGGTTGCAATGAATGTCTTCTTGATGCCTCGCCCCTTGGAAGCAGAAGCAACTGAGTCCATTTCTGCAGGTGACAAACCTCTCAAAACTAGTGATATCCACTTCACCTTCTCATCCTGATCCATTTTCTTCGGTTTGGTTGCAACCTTCTTCCAGTGCCTGCCCAGAATACCAAAGACTGGTAAAATCAGTCGCGGCAAATGCAATGGTGATGGAATGGCCGCGATAGTCGAAACTACTAGTTCGGCTAAACCTGTTGAAACTATCAATCATTATCCGTAGTGCCCCTTCATATTTTCGAATGCAAAAAATAGGCATCTATATGGCCCAATGCACTTCTGCTCGTCGGAGTTGCCCCTTTTTTGAAATCATGCCACCATTGTCTGCACTCTACTCCATTTGAAGCCTCAAATGTCACAATCTGCAGTGTGACTGCAACTTTTTGCGCCGGCATATCTACTATGGGCCTCAACTTTTTATTGGTTGTATCTTCTTTGCCTGCAATTTTTACTCCTGAGGGCAACACTCGCTTGTCTTTTTCCATGGCTGGTGATTGTTGTAACTGTCTCCCCCAATTCAATTTCTTCTTTCCTATATCCATTAAAGATTTTTTCCCTTTGTCACTTTGTGCAACTTAAGATAAACATATCAATTCCTAACCACCTGTGTGTTGTGTACGACTCTTGCTTAAAAACTCCTGACTGCTTCCTCCTTACGTACGACCCAAACTTTATTTGTTGCTTAAAGTCACTGTACGGCCCTGGCTTGTACTTCTATGGTCCACAGGCATCGTACTATGTACGGCCAACATATGAAACTCTCTGTTGTCGTACGGTGTACGACCAACACACCTTTCGTTCTCCTTTCTCTGGGTCTGTATGGTGTAGGCTGACAACTGTGTCTCTGATGTCTTCCGTCCGTACGGTGTACTGTCGACCTCTCTCCCTTCTTGGCCGTGTCTGTACGATGTTTAAATGGCGAGGTTGGGGGTCGTAGGGTGTTTATATGTCGCTCAAATGAGCAGCCCGCAAGAGGTTGTACGGCGTCAGGCCGTACAATCGTAAGGTTTGACACCCCTCGTCATAATATTTACTTTGTTCGTGAAGAATGCTAGTTTGAAATTAGGGACATCACAATCTACAATGAGTTTCTAACAATGTTGAAGAAAACCTTCAAGTAGCCTACTAGGCAGCATGATTCTCCTTTGGTCAAAAACCCTAAAGGACTCAATTTAACAACTTTCTTATTATAGATTGAAGAAAACAAACATGTAATATTCCCATCAATTGCTAAGAATATATATTCAATGATCTATTGCAGCACAAAATCAATCACAATCAAAAACTGTGACACAAAATTCAACCCAATTTGTAGAAATAACCTATGTAGAAACAAACTAACACATTCTAAACTCTTGTACCTATCCAACAAAGCTTTTGCCTTGATGGTTGGACCTACAATGAGTTACTAATAATATTCTATGAAGTCTTGTTCAACCATATACAGGCCTGCTCTGAGTCCAGTTCGAACTTGGTTCGGGTCCAGACCAAATTTGCCTTTGGGTCCGGACAGGGTACGTGCCCACAGGTTGTGGTTCGATGCATGTCGAACCAGGTTCGAACCCAAGCGAACTTGTCTGTAAAAGTGATAGCTGAGTATTTTTTATTGCAAATTTTATAAAATTTGAGATCCATAACCCTAAAAAAGTGTTTTAAACTGACTTGTGTTGGGTTTTATGGCTCATTTGGTGTGCAAATAGATTGTTTTCTCTTGAGCTAGAGCAAATAGGTGGTTGAGAAAAAGTTTGGTTGAGCAAGAGGGAGCTCGAAGACTGATTTGTGAATCTTCATCAAGTGTTTGTGCCTCATCAAGCTTCTAAGGGGTGAAAGAGTTAAGTTCTTTTTCATTTGATTTTGTTTTTGTTTAAAGTTCTAATTTCTTTTCATTTCTCTTTAATTGTCCATAAGATCTACCTATTTTTTTTTATTTTTTTCCATTCTCTTGTTTTTATTTTGAATATGTATAAAATTTATTGCCATAGGAACTACAATGGCACCTACCTCTTCCTTTGTCGGCAATAATGAACTACAAAGAATAGATCCAAACTTTGATTTTCCCTTGTGGAAGTATGTTGATATTATTTGACCCCTTCCAGGAGGTGGTGCATTTCGTTGGAAATGTTGTGATGTAAAAAGAAATAGTTTATACTATCGAGTGGTAGGCCATTTGTGTGGATACCCTGGAAGAGGAGTCAGGAAATGCCCTAGGAAAAGAATGCACCTATACCAAATGAAACAATATTAAAATATATCATGGAGCATGAAGAAGCAAAAGAGAGAGAAGCGCGTAGACAAAATTTGCCCACTAAAAAAAATCAAAGGAAATGCAGGCCCCATCTTCAAATATTGTGATAGAAGACCACCCCTTTTATACTACTGCAGCTAAGCCTGAAACTAAAACTCAAGCACCCATTCCACACAAAAGAAAGGGACCTTTGGAAACTTCATTTCAAAATGACAATCGGGACATTGTCGACCAAGATATAGCAAGATGCATTATGCATGCAAGTTGCCTTTAATTGTTGTCCACTCCCCATACTGAAAGAAGATGTATAAAAGCGTCAATGAAGCCCCAAGAGGGTTTAATTGAAAAGTGTCAATGAAGCTCCAAGAGGGTTTCAAGGCCCTGGTTATGATAAAATACGCACCACCTTGTTGGAAAGAGAGGTCAAGGGGGTTGAGGATGCATTGAAGCCTGTAAAGGATTCATGAATTGAGACAGGGGTATCGATTGTTTTAGATGGTGGAAAGATGCGAGAAATAATCCCTTGATCAATGTCATAGCGGTGTCCCCTAAAGGGGCAATGTTTTTGAAATCTGTGGATTGTGAGGGGCAAGTAAAAGATGGGCAATTTATTGCTAAATTTCTCATCTCTGCCAGAGTCAGTGGGACCTAGCAACATTGTCTAAGTCATAACGGACAACATAGAATTGTAGAGTAGCTGGTTTGTTGGTTGAAGAGCGATATCAGCATATCTTTTGAACACCTTTTGTGGTCCACTCACTCAATCTTACGCTACAAAAGATTGGGAACAAAATTGGGTGGATCAAAGATATGTATGTAGAGGCAGAAGACATCCAGATGTTCATCACAAACCACCACATGACTCAAGGAATTTTTATATTATTCTCAAGTTTGGAGCTATTGAAGGTAAGTGAGCTTGAATTTGAAGTAGTAATATAATTAAAAAAATTAAAATTAGTATTTTACATTTTCTGATTTTCATAATTTGATTGTGTAATGTGTATTCTTTTTTAAAGTTTGTCTCTATTTAATTGTATTTTTTTGCTCTAATTTCTATTACAAGTTCCTGAGACCTGTTTTGCATCAAACTTAATCGTCTTGTGATGACTTGTAAAAGTAAAAGTGGCACTTTGCAATATGGTGATCAGCAATAATTGGTCTATATGGAGGAGAAGCAACACTGAGAGGGCAATGAAAATTAAGCAAAGGATACTAGATGACTCATGGTGGGAACGTGTGGAGTATCTCCCTCGCTTTACCGAGCTCGTTATGATCTTGCTTCGCTACACTAACATGGATAGGCCTTGCCTTGGAGAGGTGTAAGATGGCATTGACTCCATGTTTTAAAAGATGAAGAAAATCATAAATGACAACGAGCAAGACCCTGAGGAGACCTCCTTCAAACAATTGCAAGCAATTGTAGTAGAACGATGGAACAAGATGACAACTCCTCTACATTTGTGTGCCTATGCATTGACACCAAAATATTATAGCAACCAATATCTTAATATGTCGGGAAGGCTGCCACCATATAGAGATTTAGAAGTGTCTGATGGGTACAAGGCAGCATTTGAAAGACTCTTTCTTGATGACAATATGCGAGATTCGATTACAGATGAGTTCATAGAGTTTGTGAATGCAAGAGGCCTAAGTAATGATGTATTTCGTCATCAGTTTAGGAAGGATGCTCATAGTTGGTACTTGGTGGTACCTCCATGGCCAACGATTCCAAATGCTGCAGCCCCTTGCAATCAAAATTATATCACAAGTTTTATTTATAATTTTAATTTACTGTCTTCATAGGTTGCTAGTAATTTTATAACTTTAATAATTTTATTTTAGTTGCTTACTTTGTCGTGTCTTCATAGAGAAAGAAATTGGAGCACATATTCTTTCATCCACTCAATAAAGTGTGATAGGTTGCAATCAAAAAGAGCGGAGAACTTAGTATATGTGCATTCCAACTTGCGTCTCCTTTCCCACAAGCAGATGAATAAAGAGAAGGGGAGACGAAGATGTGGGATATAAATGCAGAGCATATGGACTTGGATGCTTCTAGTTCTCAGCTTGCAATTGATGCATTGGATGACTTGGAGAGGGATAATGTTATTGGTGCAGCTGATCCAATAAGCCTTGGCACTATTTGTGAATCAACTAATGCCAATGGCATTGAAGAAGAACAAGAACAAGATGAAGAAGAAGAATAAATCATTAATCCATTAGTTGAATTTGAAACTCAAACAATGACACTTGAACTTGATGTTATGATTTATCATTTAACATTTTAATATTTTGATGTTGAACTTGAAGTATATGATGCTATGATGGTATGATTATGATGCTCTGATTAAAACCCTAAAAGGCTTGATGTAATTACTTTTTGATCATAGATTGTAGACAACAAACATGTAATATGTAATATTCCTACATCTTGCTAAGAATATGTATCCCATGATCTCAAATATTGTTAGTATAGTGAGTTCAACTACTATTGGATCTTTCAAGATGGGTGATTTGATAAGATAAAAGGTATTTGTAGAGTCTTGTTCGCATGCGTGAATCCCTCAACCATGTCACTTCATTAGCTAGCAAGACATTTTTCCTTGTATTCAGGGGAGACGACCCATAGTTGAGAAACCTAACTTTGCACCTCTCAAAATCCTACATGGAAATTTCAAATCATTGAAAACCTTCATAACACCTTACTTGTCAACTCCCTTACTTATAACTCACAGCCACATCATCACATATGATGAGGTGACTAAATAGGTGAAAAAAAAAGTTAGACCAATAAAATAGTTAGATTGATATTTATGCGCTGAGTCATATTTTATTGGCGGTCTAATGTGGCATCACATGATTTGTTGCTAAGGAATACATTTCATTCATTTATGGATAATCACCACCAACACTAACAACTTTATAGAAAAGTAGCATGATATACCCATGCCACTACCTAAGCGTATGTATCATCATATCCAATACGGACACGCATTGGATACTGTATCCACACATGCCCAAAAAACATTAATTTTTCAGCCATGTCGAAAGCTATTTGATTTGTTTTTTAAAAAGTTTGAAAGGAACCTTCCTAAACTTGATTTTAAAAACTTCATTTATGCAATTTTCATTTTATTTTATTTTCTTGTTCAATTTTATTTTTCAAATTTAGATTATTATTGTTTATCTAGTTCGTCATATTTAAATTTTCAACTTTATATTAATTTAGATTTAATGACATTATTGTTAATTTAATTATAGGTCCTAGCTTGTATATTATAAATTTTAAAATCATCTTGCAATTATTCATGTGCCTATGTTGCTTTTGAAATAATGAAAATCTCCTCTATTAATTTAGAGAATTGTGTTAAATATGTGTATGTGTTTTTTATGAATGTAATATCCATTTTGGAGGTCTTCAAAAATGGCATCTAATACCGTATCCGTATTTGTATCTGTATTTGTGTCCATGCAACTTTTCTAAAATCACAATCATTGGTGCTATATTATTACAAAGTTTGGGTATTAAATCAACAAATGGTATAGCTATTAAAACATGCTCAACTGCTAGGTACTTTGCCCTTACTCACTTTGGTTGTATTTGAGACTTTTTCTTTTTGGTCACTTGGGTGTGCCATGTTCTATGTTTACATATTGGACCAAACCATATTGTCAATGTACCTATATTATGTAATCCTTCTTGCACACTAATCATTTCATTTTGAGATAATATTTGAGCTCAGCCATTATTTAATATTTTCTCATAGTTTATGCTATTGCAAATTGAAGTACAACTAAATCAACATCAAACAATCAACAAAATCAATTCTAGGTTAAAAAAACCATGACAAGAACTTGATGCAACAAAGTCTCTTATTTATATATGATTTTTTTTTATATACATAATATATTTATAATATGAAATAATATTAAGTATTAATTAATTTAAATAAATAATTATTTATTTATAAACTTATATATTAATTTATTATCAACATGTTATATATTTTATTTACTAATACATATATAATTATATTTATAAGATTATATATTAATGTATTTATTTTATATTTATAGATTAAGTTTATTGTCAATATATTTATATTTTGTCTCATACATACATATGGTCATACCAAAGCCAACTAAAAAAATTGCCATACCACAGAACCTGAATCTGAACCAGCAACATGGTTCTAAAGCAAATACCAAGAATTGCAGATATAAACTTCATCTAATGTTTAATTAAAAGATTCTTATTGTTTTTGTAAACAATTGCTGTTGTAAAGGGTTTCAAGGTCCCCTCCAAAACCTGTTTTAACTTTAATAAAAAACAATAGCTGTTTAAAGAATTGAGATTCCTTGCAACAAATAAGCAACTACCTAGGCCTAACATACCGTAGCTACAAATTTTGTGTCATCTCCTCTCCTCTTCACTTTGACCTGAAAAATATAGTGCAAAATTTAAGTGCAGGAAAAGTATATCATGTCAAAAAAGAGGAGATAACAAACACATAACCCCAACTGTAAACAATTTTAGAAAGCCTGGGCTGATAACTTTGATGTTACTGAGACTTATCGTAGTTAAGGTCAACAAAATGAGATGTTCCTTTTCTTTTTCCAATTGACTAAATCCTAAAGTTCAAGTAGTTCATCATATGTACGAAACAGAATGTAAAAAACCATACTTGTGTATGATGCTCAACACAATGTGCATTTGTCAACAGTTTCCGTCCTCCTATCATGAAAGCACTGCACGGAAGAGCTAATTATCAAATATTATCTCTTCGGTTTACAAGACACGTATGTCTATTTTCAAATGAACATATGCACATGTAGTCCAGTAGATTAGAAAATGTTCCAAACCTTGCAATGAAAAGATCAAACAAAATCACATTAAATGAGAAACTGGCACGTAATCTAGTGGAATAAAAAATGTTTCAAACCTTACACTAGACATAGAATACAAGAATTAAATTAAAATATTAACTGGGTTACATTATTGTTTCCCTAGTCATTAATAAATTTACGTCAAAAGAGCAGGGGAGAAATCAAAGAGCCAAACCAAGAAATTCCAAGTTAAGGGGTTCAAACATTTTTACAATCCAATGCTTGACAAGATGTCACAAGATATAGGAGACATTTTTTTAAAGGAAGAATTGGAAAATGAGCAAAGACTTTGAGAAACAGCTCGGCGCAATGCAAAAGGATCTGCGACTGGAAATGCAATTTGCTAAATTCAATTCATGGTTTATGCACATCAAGCCATAGTTAGGAGGGAAATTCATCAAAGAAAATAGAAATAAAAATGGAAACTACATTTATGTTTCTGGGTAACCAAAGTAGCTAATGTTACACCAGACTTGCAGTTTTTTTTTTTTTAAATCACAAAAATTGCCTGCAGTCCCAAAATCCTAATTAGGTATAATAAAACAAAAATCACATTAAATGATAATCTGATTTGTAATCTAGTGGAAAATAATATGCTTCAAACCTTACACTGAACACATTAAAGTTCCATAGAAGCATTAAATCGTTTGGGGAATAAATCGGCAAACCAGAGTAGGATTTTTTGAAAAAATCAGCAAAAAATAAAGAAAAAATCGGATTTACAAAAAAGGTAAAAAATTGAAGAAAAAGTCTAACTATTTTTTTTATATTAAAGGGCATTTCCACAGCATAGATATATTGAGAGCAAATAAAATATAGATTAAATATAGAGTTCAACCCATTAATTGTAGAAAATAGATTTTCACTGTTTATATTCATATCGTTGATTACATTGCGCAAAACATACCACAATATCATAGATGGAGACAAATGTCAAAATGTCAATTACAATATAGTTTGTGAATTTGTACAAAATTAACCTAAAAACTAAGTACAAAGTTTCAAAAAATCAAATGTAGCCAATGTGTAAGAACCCTTGATGGTTCTACTCAAACCAAGGTTGCAGATTGTTTTGTGTTTTCTGTAATGTATAAATATTTTTTTGGATTTTTCACCTTGATAAGAGAAATGGCAGTAAACAATGCAAGGAACACTTCTGTATGAAAAGAACTTTAATCTTTTATTTCAACCTTTGAAAGACACAATATATTCAATGCAAATTAATAACAACCAATGTTTGAATGCATCGATTTTAAGAGGAAAAACCTGGAGTATGCAATGACATTGAGTTTCTCTATTAATGATCACAGCCGCCTGGAATTGCAGATTCCTTTGACATGGGTGCTGGATCATGAATCGCTGGCACACAGAAAACCAAAATAAACCCTCTACATTCAACGCTGGCCCCTCCAAGTAATAACGCAGCCTGTAAACATGTACGCTGTCAAAACCAAAATAAAACCTCTACATTCAACGCTGGCCCCTCCAAGTAATACCGCAGCCTGTAAACATGTACGCTGTCTCAAGTAGCCACGGCTGCCAATATGAAATCCAACGCAGCCTCTATACGCTGCAACAAATGCCATGTAATCTCATCATTGCTGGTGTAGTCCTTTGCTGGTGTAGTCCTGCTAGCACTTGATAATCAGCTGGAAAGTATTTCGAAACCCTTCCTTTAAGCTCATTCATGACCACCGTATGTAGCCATTGATTGCACAATTCGCCTGGTGTCTAACAAGTTCAAAGTGCCACAATTACTTGCAAGAATTATCAATTCTTGAAGACAAATTTGGTTCAAACCCTCACCTATTACCTTCAGCAATTTCATCAAAAGCAATGACCAAGTAGAATGAATCGATTTTCTCCTCAAATGTCTTTTATATTTGCCAAAGAGACATCGAACCTAGCTTCTTCAATACACTTTTCGTAACTTAAACATACTTAGCTTTTATTACATTTGCTTTTGAAGTGTTTGAAATATAATATTTAATTATATCTCTCCATAACTTAGGCGAGAAAGTGTAACTTTATCAAATAAAAATTTAATACCTTGGCACGTTATAATAAGCTCATTTAATTATTAAGTATGACTTAATTAATAATCATCGATAAACAAATAGCTTATTAATTCCTCTGGATGAAAGACTCGCAATGCCGATACTCACCGCCTGAGCCTGACGCCATAATGCCCTGCCACAAATAGCATCTGGCCACGAATAGACTTACTATAAATAGTAAGTTCCTGAAAAATGAAAGCTATGCAAATGTTTCCACAACTCCAACTAATAACATTGCTCAGGCGCCCCGCTAAAAGTAGAAACCATGACTATCCAGAAATAAACACTTACCATAAATAGTAAGTGTGTCAATCTGACACAAACGAAGAGCAATCCCAACATCACAGACCTCTAGAGTGGAAACTGACCTCTAACTCTGCCAAGCGGCCCTTCTAACCTTCTAATTAGCCTACGAGGGTCACAACAATAGGCTAATCTCTCAAACTCCAATGCTCATGAAAATGGGGACATTACACAATGACATGCTAGGGGGCACGAGGCCCTAATGAAGCTTCTCCTTGTAAAGTGCCTACACTAACTCTTGCAACAATACGAGTCAAAAAGTTGGCTTCTTCCGTGACTTCCAAATCATTAGGCTCAATAACATAATCATCAACATCATCATTAGTAGGCGTAGCAATCCACTCAGATTCTGGACTAATCTTGCCAAGGTCAATTGGAGTCTTCCTCAATAGTTTATGTTTTTTCCCACGTAGAAATTAGTCTTTGCCTATAAGTGAAAAACACAACGAATACAACTTCAACTCAATGCAAGTTGTTTAAACTCCTACCTTGAGCTTTCTTTAGCTTCAAGTGGACGTTGTGGTGAACAAACACCAAGTCATTCATCCATTTTTGTGTTAGACGGTTGCGTTTCTTGGAATGTATGTATTCAAAAACACTCCAATTACACTCACAAGCGGTTGCCTAAGTGTGAGATCAAATATTAGCAAAGTCTATGAAGTACCTAAGATCAAAATGAATTGTAGAAAATAGATATTTTCATTTATATTCATATTCATACTTGATGGCGCCGCTGGAAACGCAGGAACGGCGTCCCCCCGTCCCAGGGGCGTCCCCGTCCTGGGTGCGTTGGGGATTTGGGGGGGGGGACGCGTCCCGGTGTTACTCTGCTATTTTGTCAACTGATGAACCTTGCCAATACCAAGTCCAAGTGCACTGCTAAAAATAGCAACATGGGCGTCATTGACTTACTATAAATATTAAGTCCCCTAAACTAAGCCAACTGATGAATGAGTCAATCATTGTGCATACCATGACCCTAAGTGCCCCTGCCAGATATAGAAACTCCTCAACAATGACTTACTATAAATAGTAAGTCTCTGAATAACTGCTCCAGTCAACGATATTGAATCTCAACACTGCCACCAAGCTGTTCAGGTGCCCTACTATAGATAGAAACCCCAACTTTCCCAAAAAGTCACTTACTATAAATAGTAAGTGTACCAATCTGACTCAAACAAAGAGCAGTCCTGTACATCCCTGACAACTGGAGTGGGAATCGGTCGCTGACTCCGCCAACTGGACCCTCTAACCAACTCCATTATCCTATAACGGTCAGGAAATAGGCTAATCCTCTAAGAGATGACACGCATGAAATTGGGGACATTACACTCTAATTTGGTAGAAAATATATGTACGTCAACTTCTAAAACTAGAACCTTGTTGAAATCAATATTAACACCGTGATTTTACCTTCCAAACTTTGCACACTTACCTACTTCCCTTGCCTGCTACTGTTTAAACCTGTCTTTTTCTTGTGAGAGTTGAATTGCTCAATTGACACTCAAAGTTATTATCAAGGTATACAGAATTAACTCCTCTCAAGCCACTATGTTAGGTTCACCATGTATAAGGGTCAAATATGTTCATTTACTAATAGGCATATTCAGTGACAAATTGTACAATAGAAATAATCTGCAATAGATATATTAGAAATATCAAATAACCAAAAAAAATGCCTTTAATTACCACTGTAGATAATTGGTTACTTTCACATTGTTCACATATATACCAATTATGAGTTATCACCGAAGGCTATGACTTTGGCTTTCATTTACCAAGCCTATACTTTATTGGAAGAAATTTAACCCATATATGTTAGTGCTATTATCTTTCTACCAATTTGAGTACTTTCTTTGAAAGCCAAAAAGGAAAAACTATTATACTCCCCGTCAATCAGCATCCATAAAGACTGCATAATTTCACAATCACAACATCAACCAAGAGATAACTATAGCCTACTGCAATACTATTTTTCTTACCAGCTAAGACTTTACGATCTGGTGAGTCGCTAAATAATTTCTTAGCACATACAGCACAGTTTTTTTTACATACTATGCTTAATATTTATGTAGGACACTATTTCCTGAAATGCAACCCTTTTAATCAACTCAGGTTGTGCTTTACTTTTAATTTGAAAGAGCATGCTCAAATACAAAAAGTCACATACAAAATCAGCCATGGCAAATTACAATTAACCCATGTAGACAAAGCTAATATTAAAATTCCAGCAGATCAAGCTTGCCTGCCAGTGCTTGTATATTGCTTTTGCTTTTGCCAAGGAAGAGAATAGTCATGTTCAGAATGAGTGCAGTAAACCTACAAGGAGAAAACAGATATTAATTTGCAATAAACTTTGTGACAGCATTCTTCCACAATACATATTCTTTTTTCACAAAAAAGGCATTTAAGCGTTACACATCACACAAATTTTAATAATGGATGGCTAAAATAGCATATTTCAATTGTACAAGTGACATAATAGAAGATTCCAGATTGAAACACAATAGAGTTATAATCTTTCACATTTTCCAGTTTGACATTTTTGTGTTTGAGTTGCAGATTTTACCAATTATAATATCAATACCAAATTTGTTTTGAAACACACAGCTTGCTAAACACAGTTTTAGGTAGTGTGGGATCAGACACCAAATGGAAAAACTAAGAATTGAATACCTTCACAACAGCATTAAGAACAAAAGAAGCCTGTAGACCATCCCCATCAATAACCTGTAAAATCATAGGCCATATAGCATTATTATGATTACATTAATAAACATAATATTATGTATAAAGCAAAGCAATAGAAGTAGTCAATATTATTTTCTTAGCTTATTATATCTTTACCTTGCAAACTCTAGTATTTTCTGAGATTATTCCTAGTGTCCACAGCTTCTATTTTTAAGAAATGCATCCACTTTTCTTTACCTATGTCTTGGATCTAAACTTATGGACCACTCTACAGAAATGAATTGGATGATGAGAAAGAAAGAAGACAAATCTTTCTCCTTGCTTAAGGGAGATTAAAAAAACATTTCAAAATAATGAACTATGCATATAACTGGGATCCAAAAACATGTAAACTACTTTGGCAGCAAAAGAGTTAATGCTGAAACAGAAAGAAGCAAGCAAACATAAACTCTAAAGAATATGGAAACCTGCAAGTGAACATTCTTAGTTATCCATCACAAATCAATAGCATCCCACATGTAATGGGAAAACACCATCACAAAATTGTTTGTATTGCATTAGAATGCTTACATATATTAATCTAATGATAATCTGATTACAATCATGCCAGCAAATATGACAAGAGAAACAGCAACTAGGTTCAAAGCGCTTCCTGAAATACTATAACATTGTAGAAACTTTCACTTACAAGCAAAACCCTATCAGACTACCCCTTCCCTTGACTTACAAGTGTGCCTCATCCCTTAAAAAGCTGAACAATCATCACTCAATACCCTAAAAAAACCTAAGGTGCAATGTGGCCGAGAAATTGGTTCAAGGAAAAACCTTATTACATTTCTTCATCTTATATTTATAATACTCTGACACAATGCACTATGTTACCTAGGTGGGGTATTTAGGGGTTGCATGCAAGTCAATGCATGACACACACGAATATAGAAAACCTGCATAATAATCAACCTCGGATTCTGATGCTTCAATCTATCATCTCGGCTTTACCTATCTTTTCTATGAGTTGCCTTAACATTCCTAAGAAGGTTTTAGGTTTTCTAGATCAAAGGATGGGGAAATGTTTTTGGAATGGTGCTAATAGTGATGACAAAATCCCTCTCCTAGCCTGGGAGCATATCTGTAAAGCTAAAACTTGTGGGGGGGCAGGGATAAAAAACTGGCATTTAATGAACTTGGCATTAGGAGCTAGACTAGTATGGAGCATATATTCTAATCCAAACATGCTATGGGCCAAGATTCTTAGAGCAAAATATTTGAACTCTATGGAGCCTAATAGAATTCTGACTATTAGGAATCCACCTAAGGGCTCTGCAATGTGGAATTTTATCATAGATTGTAGGAATATTATTATTGACCACTTGTCTTGGCAGGTTTGTAATGGGAGGACAGCTTCCTTTTGGAAAGACTCGTGGAATGGCTATCCTGCATTAAAGGATAATGCTGATTATTCAGATCTGATGATCTTATTGTCAGCAAGATGGGGTGAGAAGGTCTCAGATTATATGGAACTAAAGCCAACACCTTTAGGTCAGCAATGGTGCTGGAAAGAAATCGCTCAGTTAGGACTCTCCAATCAACAAGAGCAGTTTATGTGTTCTATCTTTCAAAACAGGGAAGTTGTCTTGACTAATAAGGATGACACTTTCATCTAGTGTGCAACAAAGAGTGGGCAATACACAGTGAAGTTAGGTTATATATTGCTGGATAATGCAGATGCTCTGTCAGAATGGCCAACCAAGTTATGTTGGGATAAATAATGTCTCCTGAAAGCAGGGTCCTTTGCATCGTTGGCTATTCAAAGCAGGATTTTAACTGGGCAACAGAGGAATAAATATGGTTTTATTGGTCCCACTAAATGTGTTCTTTGTGATAATGCTTCGGAGGATGTCAATCATTTGCTTGTGCAATGTGAATTTGCAAATGCTTGTTGGGATATGCTGAGATTCAAGTTAGGATGGTCAAGACCCTTACAGAATAGTATAAAGGAGGTGTTCATGGGCTGGCCGGTGGGTCAAAGAAAATCTGTGTCATCTAAAGTGTGGCAAATTAGTCCCTCAATTGTTATTTGGGAGTTGTGGAAGGAACGTAACCGAAGAATTTTTCAAAACAAGATAGAACCTTTGGAAAGGATAAAAGCTAGAATTAATTGCACAATTGAAGAGGTTATGGGGTCAGCTACTTCTTTCCTTAATTCTTCTGTTCTTTACACGGCAGAGGATAAACACATCCAAGATGAATGGCCCAGTATAAAGATTCGGTTTAGAAACTTGGGAAGAAAGGGTGGTGATGGTCTTGACAAAGCCATTGAGGTAAGATGGGAGAAACCTGTGGAAGGATGGATATAAGTAAACTTTGATGGGGCAGCAAAAGGGAATCCTGGGCCTTCGGGGGCAGGTGTGATAGTTCGAGATTGGTGTGGAAACACATTGCCGTATGCTGCTCAGAAACTTATGGATGGCACAAATAATATGGCTGAAGCCAAGGCATTTCTTCTAGCTCTTAAGGTTGGAAAACAACTAAATTTATCCGAGGTGCATTTAGAAGGGCTCTCAAATCATCATTCATGATATTCAGAAGGGTGTGTCTCAAACTTGGCACCTTCAAGGCCTAATTCTTTCCATTAAGGAATTACTTTCTTTTTTCGAAGATTTTAAAATCAGTCATGTAAAGCGAACATGCAATGTGGAAGTTGATATTCTTTCTAAATGGGCTCTCTTACAACAATATTAATGACATAAGATTATAAGACCTTAGGTCTTCCAAGAATGAGTGAAAGTTTATGGTTTGTTTTCAAAGGCGCATTAGATTAAAGTTAGGCATCATTCACCCCTTTCCAAAATGATGGCTCGTCTTAATGTCTTTCAAATTTCTTTATTAGTGATAAGTGGCAGAGTCATGTGTTAAGATATGAAAGGTAATGTAAGGAGTAACGGCGGGCTGCCATTTAATGTACTTTCCCTTATGATGCGACTAATGTTCAGAGGCAATTTAATGAAGACATCATTTCGAGAAGTGGTGTGAAGGAAGTGAAAGCTTAAAGGTTGAATGGGTTTCAATACAACACACAGCCGAAAACAGTGTGCTTATTCTATATTCATCTATCTCGGAGGAATCTGAAATGTGGAGTAATGGAGGCGACGTTTTCTATAGACACTTCCAGGCAGCAGAGGGTGTTTAGAGGGTTGGTGAGGAAAGAAAGGCTCAGAGGCTTGATTAAAATTAAGAAGGAACCTGTGGTTGTAGCAGTTTTTGATGTTTTGGGCTCTTTCTTTATGGAACGGAGGCTCAAATGGAGAGTGAACCTGGATATTATTTCCATGGTCATTGCTTGGGGGTTGGAAATTGGGAAGGATATTATGGAGGTAAAGAGAATCGCTAAAATTATGTTTGAAGACGACATGATTCTAGAACTAGATTCCATTTTGGAATGGGCTATCCCTGGGCTTGGCTTTGATATTTCGGAATGCTTCGAGGACCAGGAAGAAGCTAGGGTTTATGGGCTAGTGCCCTTTATAAGGTGGTAGGGAAAAGTGGACAAAGGCGCCTTCCGGGCGGACAGGGTTAGGGCATGGGCAAATTTAGAAAGAGTGATAGCAGAGCATGCAGAGAACACGATGATGGAGCCAAAGGTCTTCAGAGCGAAGATTCCGCGTAAAGTAAGAACCAAACGGGGTAGAAAGGATCGTTTTTCTTCGAAGAAATGGATGGTGAGTTTGCCTACTTGAAGCTCGAAAACCAAGTTGATGAAGCGTGCGGGGAATAAACCTGCATTATCTGAAGGCTTGATTTTGAGCAGAGAGCCCAAAACAACAACGCCCAAATTTTGTGTGGTGTGATCACGGGTATGACTGCTGAAGGCCTGGGAGCGTAAATGCATGACGGCCAAAAAAGACAAATGGGTGAATGGCGCCAATGAGAAAGACTAATGTTTCGCTTAAATATTTTTCTGTTATGAACAGTTATATATAGGATATAGTGACATGTTTTTATAATGTAAAAGGTAGAGCTATATACTCCCGATGATAGTTAGCTTCTTTAGCTGTCTAGATTAGATTTGGAGAAGACTGAGATGTTAGCTCTAGATGGGCAAGAACTTAATCTATGTTTCTTATTGTAGGTTTTCTTATGAATTCTGATGTAATCTCCTTTGAATATTAATAAAATATAATTGTTACCGATCAAAAAAAAAATAGGGAGTGGGAAAATCAAGGGGGCAAAAGTCTAGAAGTCAACAAGCCTGAGAATATCTTGCGCTAAGAGGGATTTGGATCTAGGAATTCGGAATACTTGATGTGATATGGAGTAAGGGATGCAATAGTCTGAAAACCCGCTAACAAATGCCTAAATATCAAAAGTCTATGAGAAACAGATTGTGGGAAATCAAGCGGCCGGAATCTAAATGCCATCATGCAAAGCGTAGGGGAAGTCAAAATTGCATGGACCCGAAAAGATCTTGCACTAAGAGAGGTTAGGATTTGGGACTTTGGAATACCAAATGTGATATGGAAGCTATTCACTCTCAAATCTAATAAAAATTAATAGTTGAAATAATGAACAAAATTAATAATGCATACAAAATAGAAGAGTAAAGACTATATTTTTATTCACACATGAAGTTATTCCAAATTTAGACCATGGTCGACCTAGGATCAAAGTTGACCTAACTAAATCATATTTCTTCCCTTGATGATGCAAAATAAATTTAAAGGGCCTAACAGCTGCCAAGAGGAACACAACTGGAAATGAACCAATGCTTATAACTACCCGAAGCCAACAAACAATGAATACATGATCTAATAAACCGTATTCTTGAAACATAATAATAGGCACACTAAAAACTGACAATGCTACACCTAATCAATCATTGAGCCCAAATAGTGCTTTTCCAAGTATGCACATTCTCCCAATTCAACAACCTACATGCAAAACTCCCTATTTTTTCCAAAGTCATAGTTGAAGGATGAAACAATTATAACGCTTTCCATCAAACTTTGAGAGGAACTCCATCTTTTTGAGGCAAAACCACATTCCAATAGATTTTATGGCAGTTGATGAAGGCATAGATTGTGCAGAATAGCAGTTAGCAAATGCTACCAAGAAGTATACAAGATAATAAGTAACTAATCATAACAAAAGCCATATTGTAGGCTTGTGAGGAGGGTAGTATGGTGTTGGGTGAAGGTGAGTCATACAGAAAATAGGCGCGCAAGGATCGTATGATGTATGACAATGACAAAACCAAAAGTTTGAACCATACAATACAAGGATCCAACATACAATGGAGATCAAACATGGGTATTGTATGAGTTGAAAGATAGTTAATAGACATATGGAACGTAAATAGAATCATAGAAAAGAAAATGGTATGGCAGTACATCCTACAATGTTGGCTATTACAATGTGGGTTTGACTTTTTACGATGAGGAATGGAGACCATATTGTGGGTTGGGAATTTGAGAATCATATGGCTAGCAAGGAATTTATTGATTATATATGACTTGTCGAGATGGGGATCATATGATATACAAAGAAGACGAGGATTGTGCAATGCACAAAGGAATTGGAAATTATATACTAGAAAATTGTACAATGAAGGCAAAGCTAAATTGTACAATAGGGAAAACAACAAATTGTATGATGATAAAACGTGGTTTAATAGATTTTTATTTTAGAATTTATTTTTTTCCTAAATTTTTTTGTTCTTCTCATGTGAAGCCCACCTGGCCTTTTGCACTCTAATTGCACAAACAAATGTTCAAAGTTTTTCCCCTTGTCATAATTGCGATAAAGATGATCTAAGTTGACAAGTATCTCTATGCTTCAAATATAATATTTTACCATTAGTACTCTAAGACATCTTGTCACTCATTTTGTGATCTTCAATGAAGTTAAGTGCCTCTACTAGAACTAAAAGTGTTATCTTTTGAAAACCTTGTACTTGTTGGTATGTGCAACTGATCATGCAAATATTGTACACACGTCAAGGTTTAGGGATTCGGATGCGCATCCCCCAAGGAAAAAAAATTATGGTTTGGGTTAATTTTGTTAACCAACTTTGTAAACCGCCTCAAAAAGCTCTTGATAAATAAGCAGCTGTGTGATGGAAAAATCATCAGATTGTAATTTGCTCTTCGCTGGATAATAAAAAAAGTGGATTGTTGTTTCTCTGGTGGATATTAGAATATTATTTTATTACTATTTAATGGTCATCTTTGTATAATATGTAAATTATGTAGATAAGATCGTTTCTTTGATCTCCTTCAGTTTCTTCCTAGAAACTTGTTATTTTTGTATAATTGTATATTCCATATAATATCGTTATGATCATTTGTTAATACAACAAATCATTTTGTCAATTACTTCTCAGTAATATGGTATCAGAGGTACAATACAAAAAACAAATTTCATTTTTTTTGAAAAATTTCAAATGAATTTTTTTTAATTTAAAAAAAAAAATGATTTTTTCTGTGAAAAGTTTTTGGACCGTGATTCTTTTCTTCAACCTGAACAGGGTTTTCTTGGGCAACGATTTTTGTGGCTCTCTGCTTACACGGGTTCGTTTTCTTCCATTCTAGAAACCCATGTTTGTTTTTTAACAACCGCCTAGGCTGTATTCTTGGGTAGTTTTTTCTGCAAAATCGTCAGTTTTTGTTGCCCTACAACCAGCGGTGTGGTCGTTTTGGACATGAACTCATTTGGAGGATTTCTCTACTAAAAAGGGAATGATTCGAAGGTATTTCTACAAGTAAAAACAACCTGCGCTTTGTTAGCAACTCGCCATTTTTTGTATTAACGACCCCTTTTGGTCATTTTCTTTGTTGTCGACGATTCTTTGGTCAACTATAGATGTCGTGTTAGGGTTTTTGTTTGCAAGAACACAGGATACACAGTGCTTGATGAAATCCCTGCAAATGTAGTACCAACATTGCCAGAAAATATTGAACAACCAAAACCACAACAAGTTCCTCAAACTCCAGTAAGAAGATCTTCTAGGATAAGTAGACCTCCTGAACAATATTCTCCTTCATTATATTATGTATTATTGATTGATTCAGGTGAACCAGAAAGTTATTAAAAAGCAATGCAGGTTGAAACCAAAAAGAAGTGGGAGCAAGGAATGAAAGAGGAGATGGATTCCTTGTAATGTCCCCAATTTTCATAAGCGTCTTAATTAGGTTAATTAATTAAGTGGTCCAAAAATTAACATAATATCATAAGGACTTATTTAATTAATTAATTTAATTATTAAATAAAGGGCCAGAATAATAAAATAATAAAATAATGTCTGCATGTTGTAAATCTCTAGACGCTTCTTGGAGGCCTTTATAAGGAGATGGTTGGGCATTGTAAAGGATCATGGATGGTATTTGACTCTTCTTTGTATTTCCGGAAGCTGAAGGTGGTTTGTGCGCAGTTTTGGAGGTGGAAGATCCTCCCTATTCTGTGATTGTAGTTTCAGTGGTTAACGGGCACCTTAGTCTGTCGTTGGAAATATCATTCAGATATTTCAATGTGTGCTCCAAATTTGTAAAGTCTTCTGTACAAGACAAATTTGTAACCAATAGCAATATCTGATATTTGTATTATGTCGCTGGTTGGTGATGGTTGTAATCTGAAGTGCTATCATTATTAATATAATTTCCTCTTGCTTGTGCGAATCTCTAGACCTGTGTTTGGTGCATCGAGTTAATAATTGTTGTGTATCTATTTTAATCATAGTTACTCGCCTCGGACTCGGCAAGGTCGGATTGGCCTCGGACTCGGCCTCGGCGGCCGGACTCGGCAAGGACTTGGCAAATCGAAAAACCCAAGAAATTCAAAGATTTTTAAGGATTTAAAGCATTTTTCATGCATCATTTAGTCAATTAACATCAAATACACAATAATTGAGATAAATAGAAGC
>MU228097.1:328551-356729 GCA_018584345.1 Thuja plicata
TCATAATATAAACTTCTAAATCATTATAATAATAATAAAGTATTATTATTATTATAATATCGCCTTATTATTAATTAATAACATATTGTTATTAATTAATACAATTAATTATCAAATATAATTCTGACGATAATTCCTGCAACACCTGCCATACTGACTAACCAACATGCTCATCACTGCACTGCCAAAAATGGCAACTGTCAAAAACAGACTTACTATAAATAGTAAGTCCCCAGCCCAAGAAATTGCACAATTGAATATCGTCTGGAGAATTGACCACTGCCGATACTGCCCTGTCAAAAATAGAAACTGACCAACTAACTTACTAAAAATAGTAAGTCTAGACTTACTAAAAATAGCAAGTCTGCCAACTGGGACCCTCAAAACCCTGCATCAGCTCGCGAGGGTCGCGATGATGAGCTGACCAAGTCACTGCCACAACCTGCTAAAAATAGGGTCATCACAAAGGTACTGCCTCTCGCTCCGGAGCTACACTACGATAGCTGACATATAAATCTCCAATAACAATTCCCTCCTCGAGAGAATCTGGACCATCAGAGGCAACTACTGTATCAACTGTCTCTGCATCAACTGCAACGACTCGGGAAGCCTCAACCTGTTGAAGCTCAGTACTGCAATCTACCACTGGTACTGACACGTCCACATGTATATGTGTGGAGTGCCTATCATCAGATCCATGAGTAGGTGTCGTACATACTGGTACATCTCCATCTCGGACACCTGTCGGGGAAAACTCAAGCGTCCTACCCTGCGATCTTGATGCAGGCCTACTGAAGGCATAAACCATATATCTTGCTGCCCTATCTACTGTCCCTGGATCCAACAGTCTTGCCGCCATCCTCTACTGATGAAGCCTAAGTCTCTCCATACTCTCCATTAATGTATTTATTTTATTTCTATTTCCCGCACTACTGTGTCGACTCTCGGTGCTAAGCCGCCTATATCTATCCATAGCTCAAAATATGTGTGTGCTGATCACTCTAAATATAATAGCAGATCTGCATAAATAATAAATTTCCTACACCACAGGGTGGCAGGAAATCGCTCTGATACCACTGTAATGAACCTGAATTGCTCTGCTGAGAATTGATAGATTTTGCAACCACAAATAATAAAATTTGCAAGAAAGTACCCCTTTATTTATATAATCAATTTCAAATTGTGATTTTCAATCCACAACCATAATCATTTCCAGCATATTTATTATTGATAGAATCTGGAAAATTCATTCATTAATTATTCAGCAAATGCAATAATGAGATGGAACCTGATATTTGCCAATATAGACTTCTGATGTTGTGATGACAGCAAACCAGCATCCACGTTCCTCACTATAATGCAGTTACAGGCACGCGAATTATCCCAGATTAGTCACGCGACCTGCATTTATCCCAAAATTTGATACTCCAGCACGCAAGAACAGAAAACTCCACGTGCGGCCAGCAGAGAGCACTCCAACGTCAATATATTCTCTACCCAGAAACGGCAAACTTCTCCCCTCTCAAATGCAGCTTCCTCAGACTTAATCGATCCACTCCAGAATGAGTTTGCAATTTGCAACAACTGTCAACTCTTGCAATTAAACGTCCTCTTTCAAGCAGGACTCAGTTCAATCATAATAATATCAGAAATAATTACACCTTCAGTGGTAATTCAACCCTTCAGTAAACTCCAAACAACAATGATGAAACTCAGCATAAATTCCCTCTCATAGCCACAGATTCAACAGTATAGAGATCGTGCAATTGTTTACCTCAGCACAATTGCAGCAGTGAAGAACTCAAAAACCCTAGCCCAAGGCTCAAGAAGAAATATTATAAAATGTTCAATTGATAATGAATGAATGCCTTGCCTATTTCTTTTATAATTAAAAAGTGTCTTCTCTCACACACTTTTCACTTGAAGCACTTTTATACTTAGGCACATATTGCGTAATATAATTTATTAACTCATTTGGCTCCAAAAATGACCTTTTCATCAATATCATGAAATTATGACGTGCAAGGTCCTTGTTTCTTGTGCCCAAGATTTAAAATTTTTCATCCCGGTTCCGACGAGCTATAACACTAAGGTGCCCAACATATAATACCAAATATAATGGCAACCTTAGCAAATTTAATTAAATAATAATAATAATTCACCCATCTTGCAAAACCAAGTGAAGAAGCATTAGAATCGAAATTTGTCTGCACTGGAGTGAACCTGATGATAAAAGATGATGAACGAACCTGACAGGGTGACTTACTAAAAATAGACGCTCTCTCCAAGATTCTTGGAGCCCAAACCGGAAGCCAGAAATGAAAACTAAGAGCATCATTCAACTCCTCTAACTCATCTAAGCTCATCGGAACTATCCATTGACTTACTATAAATAGTAAGTTCACACCAATGACCCTCTAAACACCTCGCCAGACCACGAGGATCGCAATAATGACCTGGTACCATCCATTCAATGACCTTGCTAAAAATGGGGACATTAAAGTGTTGCTACAGGATCAATCTCCAAGTGGTAGATTGTTTGCTGTGGAGCCCGATTAATCTCCAAGTGGAAGATTGTTGGTATGCGGTGACTGATCATGCAAATACTGCACACTCGTCATGTATCCTCGCCAGTGCTCAGGGTCGGGATGGCCCCCAAGCGGGGGGTCAGGGGCACAGCACCCGAGGAAAAGTTTTTTAGGGTTAGGGTTATTTTTGTTAACAAATTTTGTAAACCGCCTCAAAAAGGGCTTGATTAAATTAAGCGCTTGTGTGGTGGGAAAATCATCATATTGTAACTTTCTCTTCGCTGGATAATAAAATAAGTGGACAGCTATTTCTCTGGTGGATGTAGCCCATATTGGGTGAACCACGTTAAATCTCTTTGTTATTGTATTTTCTGCAATATTTTAATATTAGTATTGCTCATATCTGCCAAAACCAACAGTACTACATCTAGCATACATAAATTGTCCGCATTTTGTTGATCTCTATAGCTTCAATAGAAATACAATTTGATGGAAATAACTCATAGTCCTCCATTTGCCAACGAAACAACTCACACAGAGAATTTGTTCTGTCTTTCAAACATGACTCTAATTCCAAAAAACCTTCAATAGCTAATTTCATCAAACCTTGATCAGATTGAATACTTGGAATATTTGGAATATTTGATCTCATTCAAATATTCAATGAGGAAGCTTATATAGAGGAAGTATATAATTGATTCAATTATATAATTCCAACCTTTTATCTCAATGAAAATTTTATTCTTTTTCCAATTTTAATTGGCTTTGGCTGCTACCAACCAACCCCAAGCCAACAATGTATTGTATGCTTTTCTTTCATAAAGAAATGACCACCAAATTCAACAAAAATACTTCGGTTCCAATAATTATCTTTTGGCTCATTAAAACTCCAAGTACTTTAATACCTTGTTGATCTACACCCACCAGTGGAAAAGTTAGAGGCCAAATGATTGGCTTGCCTAAGCTTCTCCAAGCATCTTCTTAAAGCACGTTCACACTAGATGCACTATCAATAGTCGTATTGGTGGGATTCCTTCCAAGGCTCTCTATATTCACCACCTCTGGTTTCTTTGACATGTCAACTATTAGTAACATTAGATCAAACACTTGATCATCTAATAATGGAGCTCAAGTATTCGATCTTCATTCTCGCCAAATTCCAAATGAGTTGTAGCACGCACCATCTCATTCTCCCTTTAGACAAAAGCATTTCAAAATTTAGGATTGCTTTATAATAAATCCATTACTTTAACTAGTATGGTAGTGTGAATTACTTGCTTGTAATATTTGTAACAAATTGCAATTGATCTGTTACCATACTTGCATTTGCATTAGAGTTTTGCTACTCATTAGCCATAGCATTCTCTATTTCAGCCCTTGCATCACAAAGTCTCATTTATATACATGAATTTGGGTACACAAACTTCCTCACTTAGGCTTATGTAATGATCAATACTTTATTATGCCTTATATTAATCATGTTGACAACAACCTTGTGCTTTCGACATCCAATGTCTTCATGGTCTCCAAGTCCACATCATTTGCACACTAGTTGTGATTTGTCTTTCTTGTGTTGGCAATCTCTTACAAAATGTCCCAATTAATTACATTATTGACATTGTATGATCATATGTCCTTTGGGATCATAGTGCATTAGATTTTTAACTCCTATTTGATTCTAATAACTTCTTAGAGATCCATTGTGGCCATGTAAAGAGTAACTGTGTATTCCCATTCTTCAAATTGTAAAAACATTTTTTAATTGAATGGCCCAAGACCTAACAAATCTCACAAAATAGCTTCATCAAAAAAATGTTTTGACATGTTCTTCACATTTACATTCTATAGAACAAAGTTTTTTGCTCTCCTTACTATACTCTTTTTTTGCCTTTAGTTCTTTCATCAACCAAAGCATATTTTTTTTAAGTTCTTTTACTATCCTTGATTCGCTCTCACTACCATCATTTGAACTCTCGTCATCTTTTGTTTTTCTTTTTCCATGTGGCAACATTTTTTTTTGTTATCTGTAACCATGGATCGATCATATGCTTCAATACAGGAAATTGGTGGTACTACCTTCATTTTCTTTTGTAACAAGAGGAAAAAAACCTTCAGTGGACAATCTTTTCTTAAGGTTATCTATTGATTCCTTTTCTAATTTCACCAAGAGTTCTTTAAGCCTTCAGCTGTAACCCTTAAATTCTCATGCTTGCCTAGATTAGTATTATAGATCTCTAATACATTTTCATTGATATCTCGTAGTAATTTGAATTCTTCCTCAAAAGATTTCTTTAATCTTTCCCAGTAGTTTTAGAAGTAAGGTTGGCTTCTATGTACTAATCAATAGCTATATGTCTTCAAGTTGTTGGAAAGGATCATAGCCAATAGGCTCTATCTTCCTAGTCATTCAATATCCAAATCATTTCACAAGTCCTGCAATGTCACACTAGGTTCTCTGACCCATTGCCTATGAATTTGGGCAACTTCTAGATTTCAATGCTAGCACTCTATAGGGGAGTTGCCATCCTTTCTTAGTGCAACATCAATTCCTGGAATTAAATTATCAGGAACTTCGATTCAAATGCTTTGGTTCTTCACTTTAATGGGAATCCTCAACTCGTCCTACCTCAGTGTTTCATACAGAGTTGCCTTCAATTTCTTTCTTATACGTCTTTGGCCTAGGAGTTTTAGGTTCACATCCTTCAAGAACCTCTCCTTTAATCAATGGTCATTCAATGCCTCAAATGTTATTCACATAGGTTTCAAATACCAAGTCTTTAGACTCTATTTCCCAATCTTCTTCATTTACAGGTTTTTCTTCTTGGATTGGTCCACGCTTCATTTGCTAAGGGTTAATATCTTGCTATCTCTTGCCACTCCTCACTTGTACATTTTCTTGAGGTGGAAGTGTTTTTATTTTCCCAATTGAGGTTCTCATTTTGGAACAACTCCAACTTTGACAACATTCTCAAGATGGACTCTGACTTTGAAATTGTACAGATGTATTTTCCTCAAGTGCTTCTCATAATCTTCTCTTTCATTCTTGTTGCTCTATGATCCTTACACATCTCCCAATCTCTTAGTCTTCACTACCTTGTTGAACATTTTGTTGTCATTGATGTCATTGGTCAAGGCAATCGATGAGACTTGAATGCACTTGTACATGATCTCATGTGTCTGGTAGCTACAACAATTAATAGTTGCTTTTGTCATGACATGTCTAAGTATTTGAGTTCTAGAAGGACTGCAACAAGCTATGTTTGATAGCTCTCTTATTGTTATAATTATGCTTTGGTTTTAGTAGTTCCTGATTGTTTATCGCTTCTTGTTGTCTGGAAGTATCTATGGTAAGTTTCTGAGGTTTGTTGCTCAGAAACAATATGTGCACTTAATCGCACTATCATGGTGTTTGGCTTCGCATTCTGCCGCATTTGAAAGTTATGGCTTGCGGTTTGGAAGTGAAATAAAACTACATATGGAGTATCACATTCCAGAGTTTCAGAGGATTTGGTCAAGAGCACAGAAAGTTAGAAGTGATAGAGTGTACACTATGCTAGTTGGTCGATTGTGTTGATGCACCAAAGCAGGATAATGTGCAACAGTTGGAGGAAACATGTGGATGTCCATTGGGACCTGTAGAGTGCATGTTTGGTAACGAATAGTGTGTTCCTATAGTATCCCACCCCAAATCACACAGCCAAATCTTTTACTTTGTCAAACACTATACAATTGTAATATCCCCAATAGGATATTATCTAAAATTCTGATTTTAAAATCCTGATTCCTGCCCTGATTTCTGATTTTCTTTTTCATTTTCAGACTGATCAGACACTCGTAACAGCCAATAAATAATATCAAATGCATAAAATTATTATACCAAATGACTTGCCCAATATTAGAGATGAAATGCAACATAAGATACAAAATATATGAACAATAAATGCACACATGTCTGAAATTCTGATAATTCTGCTCTCATAGGTCAGAATATAGAAGTCTGAAAGTACATCCAAACATGGGTAAAACATGACAATCATGCCCAGAAATGCTGCAGTCCCAAGTCAAATTAATACCCTAGGAATTAGACATACAAAATCATGGCAAAGTGAACAACAAATGTTGAAATCGTCCTACTAGGAGTGGCACCAAGTTTAGGGCTTGAAACCCTAATGCAAAGTGAACCCAAACCACCAGAAATGCTGCTGCAAATGTTGCGCTCAGATCTGCTCCAAAGCCTGCTACGAGTTAGGGTTAAAGAACAATGAAGAATCTTCTTAAATGCCAAATTGCTCCTCTCAAGTGGGTGTTCAAATTACGGCAATGCCTAATGCATGATAAACATCAAAATGCCTCTAATGGAGTTAAATATAGACTTTTCACACAAACCCAGCAAGTCAAAATTCTAATCAGCCCCACACTAATCTTCTTTTCCCTTCACAAAACAATGCCTAAATGATGGTGAAAAAACACTAGTCAACCTGCAACGATGAATTCTCAAATCATCTCCAAATTAAACGAAATTTGGACACAAATTGCCTTTGTTTAATGTCCAAAGCCTAGTCGTCCAAAGTATTATGAAAATATAGCAATTGAGCCTCCAAATCTGAAGCAATATGTCTTTTACATGCGAATAAACTTCAAACCCTACCTGATATGATTTTCCTTCTTTCAAACCCTAGCAGTTTGAAACTCCAAATGATGTGAAACCTGCAAATATGCTCAATGATGAACCCTAGGTGGATTCACCTCTAAATGTGGAGTTGGGTTTTCATCCAATCCGCTGATTTCCAAGGGTTTCCATCCTCAGATTTCCAGTAAATGAAAGTCAAATTTCTTAATCTTCTAAAAGAGAAAACAAATAAGCCAAGTATATCACAAATGAGCTCCCAAGTGCCCTTTATAATGTTTTCATTCCAACGCCCTAATTCGGGTTTGCACATTTTAAATTAATAAATTCACATTATCACTTCCTTGGCACCCAAAAGATAACCACTTCAGTAATATTTAAAATCAACACCATATAAGTTATAACTCCCATGGTGCCAATATTAATATCTTATATTATATTAAATAATGTTTGTTAAATATTTAATTTACCCATTTAATGTTATTTAAAATAATAACTCTAAACATCATTAGTCGCTAATATATCTTCAATGTAAACAATCATTGGCTATACAAATCCTAAAACTAAAGATACTGCATGCTAAAGCTGAGGGGAGACCAAACTATGACCAATTGCCGGATATAGCAATTACTATAAATAGTAACTACTAAAAATATTAAGTCAGCTCACATTCCCAACCAACCAAACAGTGTCAAAACTGACACTAAAAATAGTAAGTCTTGAACAAGTTGTCCAAAATCACTCCAATACATCCTCAGAGCTCATTGGCGACATCAAAAAACCCCTCTGAATCGGATGACACAGACCCTGAAAGATAGTACCAGCCACTCTACAAGAGGATCTGGAAGTGCGGACATTAGAGTTCCCACTCCTAGTGTAACGTAAGGGCTTTTTTAGCCTATTACATGTTTAATTTAACATTTATTTTGTGGCCAACTTGCAGATATTGTTTTTATGTTCCAAGCCAACACGTGAATGTAATTATCATTGTAATGCATATACATTGTTGATCTAGGTTTTTTCCTAGAGTGTCAAGTGTGTAATATGTGTGAGTACATGGGTGATGATGTTGAATGAGTAGCATGATAAAAGTGGCAAAACTTGTGCAAACTGTCTACTCAGTCATTGTGTACAAATTCATTTCAAGATCTGATGCACGTAATGGGGATATTCTGAAGTTGATCAAATCAAGAAGCTGAGTATCTAGCCTTGAAGGTCCGCATTACACATCTCTTATATTCTAAATGAGATTGGTGTCTCAAATGTTGAGTTGGTGCTCAGATCTTGGATTAGAAGATTGGTGTCTCCTATAGGTTGGTACTACAAATGTAATTGGGGTTTGGTGTCTCCCATAGTTCAATGCCTACTTCATTTTGTAAATTCCTTATTATATTCCTGTGAGGCTAGATTTGGGCAAAAGATCCAAGGAGCTATTCTCACCATTGTTTTCCCTTCTAGGTTTCCACATAAATTTGGTGTTCTTTTGTGTGGATGGGGACTTATGTTCATTGTTTGATAGGTTGCTTGATAATTAAGAAAAGACTAATAAATGCTACTAATGGTGATTTGGGTTTGGGGATGGTCATGATGCTTGGAGAAGTTATTAATGATAAGTAATGTTCAAGCAAAACGGCAATTTGACGTTCTTTGTTTATTTGTGATCTTAACATGCCTTGTGGTATTTTCTCGCCTTTAATGTGGTCTAAGGCCCTAAATCTCTCAAATCTGACCTGACTTCTTTTAAGGCGAAGCTGCCAATGTTTACTTTCCTATCTAATAAAATTGTATACATGAAATGGTGAATAAATCAATAATGCATATCAACTAGAGGAGCAAAAATATATCTATATTCACACATGAAGTTATTATATAAGTAGACCAAAGATGGTCAACCAAGGACCTGGCAGTTGCCAAGTGGAACACAACTATTGACCAACTAATGCTTATAACTAACTGAAGCCAACAAACAATTAATACGTAGTTGAGTAAACCATATTATCAAAACATAAAAGTAGAGATTGAACAACTAAATACAAGAGGAAGGCATGAAACAATCCGAAAACCTTACAATCAATTGCCCAAAGTGAGCAAAGAATTAAGACTTCTAGATATTCAATGCATCCTACAAAGGAAAAGAAAAACATGAAAGTGCATCAAGGTTTGGGGCTTGGGGTTCCAAGATATGACCTCCCATAAGTATGAAGGTAGGGAAATGTTTGAAAACCCACGATATAGTAAAGAAAATACTCAAGGCAATCATGCCTTCAAGTACTTAAGCAAAGGAAAATCAAATGAACTAGAAGAGACATGAGTCATGACTAGAGATTACATCTAACACGGTACAACACCAAACACATAGAAGGCTAGCAAAAGTCAGATTTCAAAGGAATAAGGAAATCAAGAGACGGATATGCAAATAGAATTGTCCATAGAAGATAGAAAAGGAAAAGCACAAAGGTCTAATAATTGGGAGTTGAAAGGAAGGCACGTCAACATGAGGAAACCCAAAACACCCTAACAGAAGATAAGGTGAGGCTTGGGGAACAAGGGGCTTAAGGATAAGGTGCCAAGATAATGGGACTCCTAGAACCCTAACCAAGGCAGGACATTGTATATCACAAATTGACTAAGAGGTGTCATTGAAAGGAATTCTAATAGAATATCAATAATGAGCATAAGGGCCAAAGCATAAAAGGGACACAGGACAGAGAGGAATTAGGGAATTTGCCAACAAGTTGTGTGAATTTAAATTAAAAACTACCTATGTTTTTGCCTTGAATGCATGTATTGGTCTATTAATAATTTAATAGTCAGGCCGTATAGTGAGATGTTCAAAAATAGCCGATAAACTATTAAACACAAATGGAGACAACTTCTTATTAACCAAAGCAAAGACCAATAGTCCATTGCAACAAAGATTTCAAAGGAAAATAGACAAATGCTTATTATTGTCTAAAGCAGATTCCAGCAAATCCACAGCATTACAAGATGATTTAACAAAATTAATCTACTGAATGAAACCATACTGCAAGATTTGAGGAAGTAAATAACTCAGGAATGCTAAAAAATACTTCCAAAGTGAAAGATGAGTGCTCATACAAAGCTGAACACAACCTTCACTATAAGTCACTTATTCAAATCTTACACAAGAACGCAAGTCATCGACTGTTAGAATAATAATCTCTGCAACATAAATCTGACTTCAAGTATCGTTAACTACAAGTTGCGCCTAAGGCACTTATCTAAAATCTTACAGACAACAGTTTTTGAAGATTTAATAATAATAATTATACATCCCAAAAAGAAATACTTTAAAGTGACCCTGTACTGAAGCTGCAAGAAAAAAAAAAATAAGAAAAAAATCAAGCAAACTTATTCTAAAACAATTAACATAATATCAATGACTAAAAATAAGCTCTTTTCCATCACCAAGAGATAGCCATTGTTGGAGTTGACAATAGCCAGAAATTGTGGATTGCACATGAATGACTTTTATAATTTGAAGCAATCTTTTGTGCTGAATTGATGAGCTTTCTGAAGAACACTAAAACCACATAACTCCTTAACCATTATGGATCTGCAGATGACAACCAACTTGAAATCATAATTCTCTGGTGTGTTGGCACTGTGAGAGCCATCGTCAAGAGTTTTGACAAAGAAAATCACAGAAAACTTTGAAATCTCAACCACAAATCTGCTTAGCAAAAGATGAAACTTAGGCTGGAATAAACACATAATCAAACCCTCTTTCAATGCCTGTCAAAAAACTGACTTGAAACTCTACTTGTTTTAGTTATCCCAGCCAATGTCATATGCTTGAAAAAAGAAATATGGATGGTGTTAAAGACACTATGCTTTCCTTGTGATCTTTCAAAAATGGCAATGCAAATAAGTTTAGACTGTAAAAATTAAGAAGCTTGGCCCCATTTTTTGGATCAAAAGATTATGACATTGCAACAATTAAAAACCCTATCTTCCAAACTGTTTCACCATAGTCAGATGCTGGCAATCAAGGTAGTGACAAATTGCCTACCACATGATTGAAACACTGTCCTTGGTGTTCTTGTAAATCTTTTTTGAAGTGAAATTGAAACCTTGCACAGACCTGTACAAGAGTGAACAAGCAAGCAAGCTTGCTTCTGCTCAAGGTGACAGAGATTAACTGTCTTTAGTTTAAACTTTAAATCATGAATGACATGGATATATAGGCATTTGAGTGTTTTAAAAGAGGTTTTTATCATGTTTTAAATTTTACCAAGGGACCTCTTCCTACTTTTGTGAGAAGGCTGAAAATAGGAACCAATTGATCTAGTATGAGCCTCTTCTCATAGATATGCCTCTCAAAAGTCATCAACAAAGGTCACACATCACCTAAAGGAGACAGCAAGACATATGTGGTCCTCATAAGCCATCAGAAACAGGAAAGAAACAACAAATCTCTAAAGAGACAGAAATTGTTCATTGATCTCATAACAGTGAGATTATTTAACTACAAAAATGTTCCTCAATCTCTAGTTCGATAGAGCATATGTACTGAATAATAATATGATGCTACTAAGGAATTATTTATAAAAAAAATGTTTTAAGTTGTGCATTCAGGGGGTCGCCTAGGCACAAGGGGGTATTTTGTGATGAACAGACTTTGGATGCTGAGAGGGGGGGGTGAATCAGCATAAAACAAATCTTCAATAACAAACTTCAGTAACTTCCCCAAATAACAGTGTGCAAGCAAAGAACAAAACCAGCAACACAAGAACACCAAGATTTATATGTGTAAAACCCAAACTAGGAAAAGTCATGGTGAGCACTTGCCCACAAAGATAATTCACTGAAGTATATAATTACAAAAGATTAGGAGCTCACTGCTCCAGAATACCAATCAGAGGCTCATTGTCAATACAACAATGAATGTGAACAAACAAGAAGGCTCACTGCTCCGAACTTACATACAGAGGCTCACTGCCCAAGTAGCAAGATACAGTAACAAACTCAAGTACTCAAGACCCACAGTCTCAAAGCACTTACAACTCTTCAAAGTAGATAAAACTATATGCTCTTGATAATGCAGCTAATCTGCATAATATTGTCCACACTAGAAGCAAACTATTACTGCCTTTTCTTTTCTGCCACAGTCACTGAACTCTGCTCTACCGATAGTTGAACTGGTTTGTACACTTCACTTACTTTTTTCCTTACCCTTACATTTTGCCAAGGCATCAACAGTCCTTATAGATCATTGGAGATTACAACAAGGTCGGCCAAACCAAAAGATATTACAAATGAGTTCCATGTCGGCCAGGGCATTAGCAAAATGCAAATAGGATCAATGTCAAAAGCACCTGAACCGAGTACCCAAACGGATAAGTGATAATCATTAAATACATAGGTCCCATATAGCATGAACCCATCTGGATAACATATAAACATTTAGTATAAGACCCGGACCTAAATCTTATATTTCAACAATCAATAAATATAGCACCCAGATCAAAGACTGAAAGCATGATCCATCCCAGGAGAAAGACAGACCAAGAACACACTAAACATGTCCCAATGCCAGATCCACAATAAGCGGAACAACAACCAAGGATAAATCAAACATGTAGAAGAAAACTACCAATTTGCCAGCAGTAACCGGACCTCCACATGTTATGGAGAGATCTATATGCCACATCGAAAGCCATGTCAACACACCACCTCAAAAGTTGCCACAACATATTTCCAGATCAAAATAGCAACTGGAAAGAAAAGCAACACAGGATGACACAGTCTCCAGAACACCAAGAACACACTCTTGACCACCAGAGAACGCTACAAGCAAGACCAAAACTTGAATTCATCTGAATGAGTAGCAGCACAACTTCAACTCTAATTTCCGGAAGAGAACCACTCCAGAAAGACAAATAACTACAACTGTAAAACTACTAAATGCAATGCAACACAGTGCTACTATAACCAAACAATAGACAGCCAGACCAAGCAGACTTCCGGATATAAGAGTATAACATAGGAGCACTTTAAAACACCATCTACCCATGATCACAAGATACATACCTTTCTTCCATTGTTCTAAGACCATACAGGATACATTCCTGTCTTCCACTATTCTGAGACCATACAGGAAACATTCATGTCGTCCAGTGTTCTGCAATACAGACAGAGAATGTACTAGTCTTCCAATTTATTGAAGATTCAACATACATACCCACATCACCAAGACTAGCAAACTTCCGGACCACAAAGCTTGAGGGAACACAAACTCAAACTCCTCTAGAACTTATGGAACACTATGTTTGACATCAATGACAACAAACAATAATCATATATTTCTAACGTTTTGCACATGATAAATTATCATTTAATTTAAAAAAGGAGTTTGTGGAGGAAAAAGGGAAATTGATATTTTATTATTTCCCTCCAAAATGGTATAAGAGCTCATTTTTTAGGTGAGCCATGTTATGATATTTGATTTTACTTCAAAGGAGTGAAACACAGGGATGCGTTCCCCCCCCTAGAGCCCCAAGTTTCTGAGATAGGGATGTCTCCAAGACACAAGGATGGGGACAAGGTGTCCCCTCACTGTCTTACCACCACCACCGGGACATTTGGAGATGACAGAGATCACCAGGAGTCTTCGGGACATCTCAGGGACATCCAGGAGTCCCTTGAGCATCTTAGGGACTTCTGAAAGTCTCCTGCCCCCTGACGTCTCAAAAGTGTATTTTCTTTTAATTTATTTTTTTATATTTGCAAGCAAAACAGACATCTACATACATACATACACACACATATATATATATATGGCTGACGAAGGACAACCTAATTTGGGCAATTTATGAGGGTTTGTAGCTGCTATTGCATACATTATTGATGTCTACGCTGGCTACTCTAAATAAAAATCAGAACTGGGGTTTCTATGTTGGTGTTTTCATGTTTATTGCTACTGTCATATTTATTCAACAATCATTATCCAATTCCATTTTCATATATGGGTAATTTCAATATATAAAGGTTTCATATAATCAGTGGTGAATGACAGTATCACTGTCCATATTACATAAAATATCAGTTATTATCAACAGCCATATTTGACACATTTAATTCATATCTTAGTATTTAGTACTTGCAATTTTGCTATTTTACTAATTTGCCAAAATTTCATTTGAAATGTAATTCTAATACATCTTTTCATAACTAGTTTTTGCAATTCTCAATGTCTAGCGTTTCATTGGATCAAAGGTTGAGGATAACACAAGAGATTCAGCCAGCAATACAGAAATGGTAATAGACAAGTTTTGAGTTCACTCAAATACTTAGTAGGTTTGGAACATAATATAGGTTAGGGGTGTAATTCAACCAAGTAGAGAGGTCAAATATTGCACATACTGAATTTTTCAGGAAGACCATCCAAAAGAATTTGGGGGTGAACTGAAGTTGATTTGAGTATAGCTCTATGCTTATACAAGAGACAGTTATTTTTTTTCCTCCTAAGAAAGCTTCTATTGATTTTTCACACTTGCCTTGAGTTGGAGGGTCTATACATCATAATCTGTTTTGTCCGCCTACGGATATTTTTACACTCTATAGGCTCCTGTCAGTGTTGCTTCTTTATTTCCTCAAATCCAACAATTGAAAGAGCTAAACTAAAAATGGTATCATTAGTTTCTATTTCTAAGCTTGAATGTGAAAAAGTCAAAGTTTGAAAGAAGCCTGACTGATAGGGACGCCTATCACCATGAATAGATAATGTTTCCTATTATTAAGCATATCAATTACATCTTGTGACTGTAGATGGGATCACTGCATATTGGTTCTGATATATTGCCATATTAGCAATGGCAAGTGCTTAAGGTGTGGGAGTAAAGAAAAATTCTATAACTGTTTTAAGTGTTAAACCCTAGTCGCTGCTTAATATAATCAAGTATAGGCAAATAGATGAATGCATGGGGCCGACCCTAAGGAGGAAAAGTCATTATTGGACAATTAAAACTATATATATATATATATATAATCTGATTTTTCTGCTAATAGAAATAAATTTCTGAATATAGGAAAAGTAGATAGAATCCCCCTAATTCTGCCCAGATATTTCAGAAATGGATTATAATGATTCTCATATTTTCCTGAGATATAGAAGATTAAAAAATGCAGATTTAGATACAAATACCTCAGAATTTATCTTCAAACCCTAGCTGTCCTTAGAAAAGACTTCAAACCCTAGTTGACCTTGTCAAACTTCCAATAAAGCAGCGCTAGGTCTGATAAACTTGTCCTTTTTGTTACTGATAAACTTGTCTTTCTGTTGTTGTCATCAATGATGCTCAGAAATATGAAAGCACATTGCTGAAGGCTATCAAAACCTGAACCTGAGCTCTGAATTTCAACTCAAAAACGGCCTCCAAACAAAAGTTAATTGACCCAGCACTAAACTTTATGCTTCAGCAATAATACAATTCATTTTCCAACCAAAATAACTTTATTCTGAAAATTGTAGAAGTACCTTTATTTCTGAATCAAACCCTTAACCCCTGCAAATTTGTGTCCAAAGAAGACTTCACAAATTCGGCTCAATTGTGAACTCCGTTGCAAATTTACCCTTAAAAGGAGTAAGAATTTCGTCCAACCCTTGCTGAATTACTGAAGGTTTCCATCCTCAACTTCACATAAATCATCACACCAAATCCATAAAAGCATGCTTACTAAAGCCTACCAAGCCTCCTTATAAAGAACTCCAACCTCTATCTAGAAGATTAGGCCACATTTAATTTTTGCAAAGTCTAATTAAATATTTGTAAGACATGGAGAACTTTATTTAATAAAGCGGCTTATTTTATTATTTCATTACTTTCACTTTACTTTATAATCAAATTAATCAATAGAAGTCATCCCTTTAATAATAATATTAATTTTTTGGACAACTTAATTAACTAATTTAATTAAGTCATTTTATAAAATTTTGGGGATATTATATTCTCCCACTTGGATATACTTCTCTCGTGAAACTTACATGTAGTCAGAAGATTTCCATAAAAATATCTCCATCCATAGTTTTGTGGAATGACCTCTATATTTGGAAAAGAACTTCAGTGTTTTAGCATAAATTTTATAAAGTCAGCATTCTCCATTGAGACGAAAAAAATAATGCTGCAGTATTTTGAAATTATCTAACAATGCCTATTAAACCTATGAAATCAAAGAAAATCACTAAAAACGAACATAAATGGTTCAACTTAACTCAAAAATGGCCTAAACCGTATTTGCAAACCTTTATCTTAACTGCAACCCTAACACTGGGAAGATTCATGACCAAGAGATAAGATTATAAACGTGATATTCTAATCTTAATCTACATTATTAATGTATAATAGAAAATATTAAAATAATGAATTGTTTAGAATATCTTCACTGCAACCCTTTATATTAACTGCAACCCTAACACTGGGAAGATCAGATTATAAATGTGATATTCTAATCTTAATCTACATTATTAATATATAATAGAAAATATTAAAATAATGCATTATTAGAATATCAGATTCGATGCAAAATGTATTTTAACAAAAAATACTAAGATAGAACCAGAAGTAATTGACAGAAACTAAATTGAGCAACTGATATAAGGGTAGTATATTCAAACAATGGATAAAGGAGATCTACTCCTGGTTGGCATTACAATGGGTACAAAAGATGAATTAATCATCATATTGAACTAACCACAAAATGTTCAAGGTCAATCTTACAGACAAAGCAAGATTTCCCAGAGCTCAAATTTGAAACAAATAATAAAAAACCTATTGGAAATGGAGTTTATTTGAGTAGTAAGTTATAGGAGAAAATAGTTTTCCAGTGGAATAAAACAGGCAGAATAGGAAAACAATAAAATTAAGGTATTGTTGGCCAAATGGGATGACCTCCAGTGACAATTCATCGGGACTTTTCTAGTGGAGACCAAAGAACAAAAATCCAGGAGACATGATACATGTTCAGATGCGAAAATGTTGAATCTTTTATTAGGTTAACCACCACATCCAACTTTCTGTTTGGTGTATCCCCAATGAAGAAGCCCAGGTGTAAATCTTGGATGAATTTGACAGAATAGAAACACCTCAATTGTGGCATCTAAGCCAAAAGATGCCCACAAACAGATTTTACCAATCAAAATTACATATTGATGATATTTCCCTTTCTTTCCCATGTCTGTAGTAGTGCTTAAATCAATGCAACGCACCTGTCCATCTCTCAAGTCATAGGAGCGGTTCTTCTTATCCTGCTTTGGTAATCCAAATGAAAGAGATTGGTATGTTGTTTGTTGGGACATAGCAACATCTCCTTTGATACCATCTACATCTGAAATGCTTGTGTCATCTCCAGATCTACCACGAGCTCTCTTCTGGCAAATAATCTGCAACTATTCAAAGAAAACATTATGTAAGTTGAACGATATCATAAATTTAGCCAATAGCCAAATGGTACTTTAAGTTACCTGTTATCAGGATGTGTCTTCTGTAAAAAGGACTCTGTTATAGACCCCAAACATCTCTGAAATTCCAATTTATGGTGAACTTCATGAATTGTGAAATGATGGCAACATTGTCATTCATACCACACTAATCATTAAACCAAATCCATATTACCAGTCCTAACATTGGAACTGTAAATACTTATTTTCAAGTTTTGCATCACCCTCACAGTTTACATGTAACAATATGCAGTTGATCTTAGTAGTCTGCTTATCGATGCCAAGGTTGTACAAGCTTCTATTAAGTCAGCAATATGATTTCAAAACTCCTCTAGATTTTTCGAAGTTCACTTCATAGGCCAACTTCTATCTTTGTTTAAATTACAAAGCAAATTCAGTTTTAAATAAAAAGTGCTAAAATTAACAGCACATATATAATATTGCATATAAAGATACGTTAGATGTTCTAAACTATATCTACCTATAGCAACTAACAAGCATACATGGTGTCCCCTTATCACTTTGATTTATCCAACAACCCTTCTCCTTGTAGTTCACTTCTTGTCATTATAAACGATGAAATTTTGCACTTCTCAATGTAGCTCTCCATGTTCTGATGTTATCTGCTAGTATAGTTGATAATCAGCAAGGACTCTACGCTGAAATTCTAAAGCAAGGAATATTTCTAAGATGGCTTTCTAAAGATTCCAACCATTTTGGTTTCCAGCATAAGGTGAGTGATATAATTCAATCTATCCATAAGGTGAGTGATATAAATAATTCATCCTATCCATGTAACAAAGCAATATTACAAAGAAGTTAGAAACTTAGAACTAAAATAAAACAACTAATTCGGCAGCAACCATTTGTCACGTCCCCTTTTCAAATTTAGTACTTACTATTTACAGCAAGTTCAGTTATCCAGAAATAGTAAACTAGGACCTGTGGGTAAACAGAGAAATATTGCCCTTTCTGGTTAAATGATCAAATCAGATTTAATGATAAATTAAATGGCATTTGAAATGTTTTGGAGGTAAGAGATGGCATTAAGGAATTAGACAGCACATTTTGGAATGTTAAGTGGCATTTGGAAACTTTACAACATGGGCAAGTGGCGAGTTGCAACCCAGAGAGTTAGGAGGTGAAGGACAAGTAAAAGAGGAGTTACATTCTTGGGAATGCAAAGCATATTTCCTCTTTGGTGTGGATTCTGAGAGGCCAAACATGTGCTTGCATATTTAGAAGGGTTTTGGTTTCCATTGTTTAATCATTCACTTGTTGTTCTTCAGAGGTTGTAAAACCTGTGGAGAAGCAGACCCAAGGACGGGAGTTTTAAGGTTTATAGGAAGGCCAAAGACAAGAGATCGAGGTTCTTCTAGGTGCAAGCTCATACAAAGTTTGTCATTGTGCAGATTAGTATCAGTTTAATAAGTTTATTTTAGCGATTTGTGTGGGTTTAGTTGAGGATTTGTGTGAGTAGTCTGAGTTTGCATTTGCAGATTTTGTTGTTACTTCATAACAGCAAAGAGGATGTATTTTTCTGTTATTTTATGTTTAGAACACATATTTTATTATTAAAAACAGTTGTTCCAATTATTGTGAAGTTTCATTCCATTCAAAACTGTGTGATTTTGGTTGTACCTACTCGCACCATTTGCTCTTAGTTTGTATAGATTGTGGTAGAAATCGTTGCAGATGTATTTGCTGTTCAATATCAGTTTGTAAAAGCCAAATATGTGTTTCTCATTGCTGCAAGCCTGATTATACATAAATATATCACTTTATGAGACTTATTTGCAAATCAGATGCGTTGATTTGAGCATTTCTTAGCAATATTTGATATACTTTCAGTTTCTTGGAAATGCTTTGACATCAACCATTGCATCAACTAGTTCAGCAGAAACCATTGCATCAAGGTACGTTACATTTATTTATTTATTTATTTTCTTGTTAGACAAGGTTTGTAATTAAGTTCAAAATATTTTAGTTTCAATTTGTTGTCACCCAAAAACACCACAAAATGATCACTAGCAACAATGACAACAATATGAATGTGAATGAGATGAACAGGGAAGAAGTTGAAGTAAAAAATGGATCATTCTTCTCAATTTAAAAAAAACAAAGGTTCCTTTTAAAACAAAGGTTCCATTGGAACTTCTGCCTTTGATCCTCTCTTCAAAAACTTGCAAAAGGCCCTTTTAACCCAAAAAAGCCCTTGCTGCAATTTTAAGCATTAATGTGGGTAAAAATGCAGGGGCAGCAAGTATTGGTTGTGTCATGTTTGCAATACTAATTATCATGGGAGCTATAGTAAGGTTACACATCATTATTTATTTGGGTAAAAGCTAAGTTACCGGTTCGGGTTCAGGTTCGGGTTTGGGTATGAGAATCCTGTTCGTGAGTTCGTGAAAAAAAAAATTCCATTATGATTCGTATGGGTTTGTGTGTATATATATACATTATATATACAAAAAAAAAAGAGAAATATACATAATTGTAAAACTAAATCATTTTATAGTATGAATCTATGATGCTTGATCATTGATCAATGCCAAATGTCAAAGATAAACATTAAAAATTTAAATACTTGATCATTGATCTATGTTCACGATTCTAAAGAAAATCATCACATTGAATTACTGAATTACAAAAAGAAAATTCAAAATATAGTTCATTAAAATTCAAAATATAGTTCATTGAAGTTTGAAACATGTGGATCCGGACAGACCCACAGGTCCGAACACGGACCCTATGCGGATCCAGCACGGACCGGTCCATGAACCCAGACCCAGCTCGGACCCGGACCCGGTTTGAGGGTCCAGGGTCCGAATCCAGTAACTTAGGGTAAAAGTGTGCATGGGATAAGAGTTTGTAAAGATATAACATTGTAAGAACGGGTTGAAATGATAAAGTTGGTTGGGGGAGTTAGGGAAAAAATGCTAGCACTACTAAGAGTAAGAAACATTTATCCAAAACATTGCAATTTGTTGATGGCATTCCAATGTATCAACTGGAGAGAGTTGTGATAGAGGGAAAAGAAAGGCCACTTCTACTACAAGTGAGAAAAATACAATTGTAGGGATAACCAATTTGGATATCTATCTATCTATCTAATTTTGAACTCTAATTTTGATTTATATGTGAAGGCAATCAATAATATGTTCAAAAAATTCAGTAATATGTGTGGTTTTTCAAAATTTATGTATTTTTAAACGCTCAATAAATTTGCAGGGATTTTCTTTGAGTTTTTACTAAGAACCAAGTTTTTAAAATTTTTGGGTCAGCCAAGTGATTGCCAAGTCTGATTTTCTCAACTATGAATCAATCCTCTATAGTGGAATAGAAATATTTTGAAATTTTTC
This sequence comes from Thuja plicata, assembly GCA_018584345.1. Taxonomy (NCBI): domain Eukaryota; kingdom Viridiplantae; phylum Streptophyta; class Pinopsida; order Cupressales; family Cupressaceae; genus Thuja; species Thuja plicata. The sequence continues at coordinate 349,528 of MU228097.1, forward strand.
TGGAAGACCTGAGTTGGTAAAAACACAAGGATACAACCAAAAATTAAAGATAACTATGAGATCAATGCAAAAGAAAACATAGAAAATAAGCCAAGTATTGAGAGATCATAGTCAAGACCTTGCCCATTTAAGAATTCTCATCTCATCCAGCAAAAAGAAAATTTTCAGATTAGGGTAAAGTAGTCAATATCAAGGTACATTAAGTTACCCACAAGGAATTACTAATTACTCTTGAATCTGATTAATGATCTGTTGAAATCAGTTGCTTGAGACAGTTCTTAACTCTAAATGTACGTTTTCTAAAAATAACACGTTGGTCTGGTTTTATTTAATAAGTGTTTGAAACAACAGAAACACCGGCCAATTTTATGAGAGTTGTGGTGTTCAAATAATTAAAATAAGGTTGAACTTGTAATCACCATAGGAAAGCAACTATTTTACAAAAGCTAACAGAGATAATTTACAATGCATCCCATTCCAGTTGGTAAGATGGTAAAACATTCTATATGTAGCATGCAAAGGATAGAAAGAAACAACTATAACATTCAGAAACCTGATGGAGTTATAGGTTGGGAGCAAAAGCTTGAAAAAAATGGAACCAACTATTTTTAATTTTCCTAACAATAGGGAAGGTAGAGTCCTTTGTACAGCCACAGTAGGAGGCAACTAAGGCTCTATACCTTCAAACTTTCGACATGTTAAAAAGATAACTTTCCATTCAAATTGTAGAAGACTTGAGATAGTGCTTTCCCTGAAAGGGGGCCAAATTATCTTATATATGTAGAATCTCAAGACAATAACCAGAAACATTTTTTGCTTTGACTTCACTGCTCCTGCACCACTACCTCTTCTCAAAAAAACAATTACTACCAATGACATCCATTGTAAATACAATTGATATGATTAATGCATTCTCCACTCTTGTAATATCATCCAGATACATGTTAGACATGCTAGTTGGCTGCAGCCTTTCCTTGAAAACAATATCATGGACCTCAAACACAATCATCAACGGAAAACACATGTGCTGATTAATGTCCAATAGTGAAACCAAAGAAATCCCAACATTAGTATTCAAAAAATCAGGAAACACATTGCCATACATAAACATTAATATCAATATCTGCATAACATAATATGTTTATCATTGTATCATGTTCTTATTTATATACATACTTTTTTATTCATTTTTCATATTTAAATCTTAGATTTCGTAAAGTGCATCAGGAACAACTAAATAAGCTTGATAGAGTGGTCAGAAATCTTGTGGTGGATGCTGGAATTGACTAACCTGATGAGCTTCAAAATACTATATTTCCTACAAATGATGATTGAAAAGGAAGTTCCTTTACCACTACTAATGTCAAAACTCAAAACTAAACTCTGAGTAACAAATAAAGGGGAATATTGTAATGTCCCCATTTTTTAGTTGCATTAGAGTTAATGGATTTAGCCTATCATTGGGTCCTTGTAGGCTAATACTGGTGATTAGAGGACTCTGTTGTGGAGTTATTTGGCTCTTCAGAGGACAATTGTGAGTGTTTATCTCTCCAAACCCTCCATATATTCTGAAGCTAGGTTGTTCAGAGGGTTTTGGCTCCGTTTTGAGGGACTTACTATTTATAGGAAGTCAATGGATGATTCCAATGAGCTCAAACGATTTAGAGGAGTTATAGGACACTTTTAGATGTTATTTCCGACTTTCGGTCTGGACTCCAAGATTCTTGGAGGGAGCGTCTATTTTTAGTAAGTCACCCAGCCGAGATCATTCATCATATTTCATCATCAAGATCACTCTTGTGCTATCAAATTTCGCTTCTGGTGTTGTTAGGCCATTTTCACAAAGTCGGATGCATTATTGGTTATAATTAAATTATGTATCTAAGGTTGCTATTTCTATTGAAATTGTTTAATGGGCACCTTAGTGTTATAGCTCGTTGGAATCGGGATGACAAGTTTTAAATCGTGGGCACATGAAACAAGGACCTTGTGTGTCAGAATATCATTTTATCAATGAAAAGGTCATTTTGAAGCAATGGGGGAGTTTAAATTAATAAAGTGACTTTATTATATGTCAACTTTAAATAATAACATAAAGTTGCTCTTGGACGGAAATATAATAAAATATTATATTTCAAACTTTGGAACAAAACCAAATATGGGTTCAAATTATGTGGAGTGTGTTGCTGAAGCTACATGATTGTTTTGGGGTTTGTGAGAGATAAAAAGCAAAAAAGAAAAGAATGAATCATTCTATGAAGCTTTGTTATTTTCCTGATCGTTTTTGTGTTGGTTCGAAACACAAGGGTTTCCATACTTTGATCTAAAGAATTGTGAATTCTATCAGATTTTCCTTGCACTTTGAGTTGGTATTGAGTGCCACTGAATTGTGCTTAATCTCCAGGTTTGAATTGAGGTTGGAAATTCAGTTTGAGGAGAAGTTTTTTTTTGATGAATTTAATCCCATCAAAGGTGGGGTTGTTTGCTGGAATTAACAGCCTGCAGATTTCAAAGAAATTAATCAGCATTCTCATCGTGGAACAACATTTAGAGATGCCTCCATTAATACTCAGGCCACGCCATTTCTATGTGCAGATAGCAGGTGATAATAGGAAGGGTTTCAGTTGAATTGGAGTGCATTATAGCGGATCGTGGGCTTCAGATCATATCCACTCATCTACAGCATTATTCTGGCACGTGTGGTGAGTAGGGTACCTTCAAACTTAATTGTCATGCTTGGCGTCAACTAATAATCAATTGGGAGGAGGCAGCGTTACAAATTCGAGTGTCATTTGATGCATGCAAGCAGTCGTTGGTTCTTCTCCGTTAATTCTTCCAAATAAAATTCATGTGCAATGTATTCAATAAAATGAATATTTCATATGTGGGAATAATGAAATATGTTTTGAAAGAAATTGATGCATCATAATTTGTATTGTAATTTCATACACTTAAATATGTTTGAGGTTGCAAATCCTTGAAATACAAGCAAGCAAACCTTATACACTCAAAAATAAGAATTTAGACATTGTATGTCAACTGCTTGACAAAATGTCTATCATACAAAGGTGACGCAATTTGGTGTTGCCAAAGTTAGACCCAGAGGGTCCTTACAATGGTATCAGAGCAGTTTCCTACCATCCTGTGGGGGAGGCCTGTTGCATCCAAACAGAGGTGTTGTGTAAATCATGGGTAAAACAAGGTCAACAAAATCCATACAGGTTCTTATACCCAAGCTCATGTATGCCTTGCAGGATTACAATAGAAATTTATCAAGGCTTCTACAGCATCTCGAGATTCTGCATCCCTTGTTTGTGAAGAAGGAAAAGCAAGCTCTAATTTGAATGATTTTATCCACGTAAAAGAAACAATGGGAGAGAAGGTGGATGTGGAAGTTGAGGCTTTACTCAGTGGAGCAGCCACTAGTATTTCTTATACGCAAGATGAAGGAGACCCTTCACAAAGGCATGATGTTATTTCTGATTTGTTTGACGACAGCAGCATTAAATCCTATCATTCTCATGAGATAAGAGCTTGTGATCATGAGAAAGCTAATGACATTATATCCACCCTTGATGGCAGCCCTACATCAATTGGTAGCAATGAAGATAACAATGATAAAGGTACTGAATTTTATGACAGCAGTACCCTATTTGATCCTAATGATGGTATCATGGTATTGATGTCCGAGCAAGTGTAGATGATGCTGCTGGTGTCACCTCGAGTCCTGACTCGCATGATGGGAGTGTCAATTATGAGAATTGCATGGAAAATACGAGCTCTATTGATTCTGATTTTCATGACAGCAATGAGTGGTGTTTGCATCAGCATGAGTTAGCAGAGAATTTACAGGTGCATGATGTTGGTAATCGTGATTTGGGTACTACTGATGTTATTTATGAGGGAGACTCATGCTTCAGCGAGTCTAATTTTTCATATTAGACTTTAGAATATGATTCAGAGAATTCAATGGTTGGTAACAGGTCCCAAGATCATGACTTGGAGGGAAGAGTGTGTGAGGAGACTAATATAGCAGTAGCATCCACTTTATCATATGAGCCATTCGTCGAGATACCTAGCAGCAATACCTCGGTTGTTGATGTGTGCGGAGATGATAGCACACACGATGCTATTTGTCATGAGGTGAGGGATACTACTACAGCTTCATATTACAGTATGGATTGAGGGCCTGAGAGCTTACATGGGAGTCAGGGAGTTCAAAGACATCTTTTGATCGGGCAACTGAAGGTGAGGGACAGTTAGATTGCCACCTCCATTGAGCATTTTGATGTTGTTCGACAGATGTTAGCCATATTTGGTTGGGGTACTCCTATGTTGGATGAGCACGGTGATAGTGGCCTTTCCCTTGTAGAGATCCATTCACTTTGAGAAGTTGTCGGGATAATGAAACATAATTACTTATAGTTATTAGCTGACAGAGACTACCTTCTCGAGTGGGGTTGCACTTGTTACGATGCGTTGATGGGGAAGGAAGGGGAGGTAGATGAGCTCACTCATGAGCTTGAGGCGACTACAGAGTTGTTGGAGAGCACCGAGCTGGCTCTTCAGGAGTCGCAATCACAATTACGTGAGGTTAGCGTGGAGTTGAGACGAGTACAGTCTTCACTAGCTACAAATTTTGTTCAGCTTCCTACAGTGGCAATTGGTGATAATTTGAAATCTGTAGGTTGTAGAGAGGATATGGCTACATCCATTGTTGATATTGGTGCAGTAGTTTTAGATGGGATGAGTACTTGGGTTGAGAGCAGTAGAGAACCTCTTGTTGTATCAGGCTTTTCCGAGGTCAGTATGTTGTTAGATGATGCGGGACAGATTTTTAATAGCTCTAGTGTGGCAGTGGTGGATTCTCTAGAGAGTTGTGTGTTAGTTCAGGAAGTTACTCCATCATCTTCACAGGAGATTCACAGGGTGTCATTTGGTTGGGAGTATGGATCTCATGTTGATTTGATTCCTTCTCCTGGAAGCAAATCAATTACATCATCCCATGTAGTTGATTATGAGTGACAGTTTATTGAGCCACAGAGTTAGAGGGATCAGTTGAAGGTTACTAGAGGGAAAGTTGATTCAACCTTATCTCGCTTTGACTGCACCCATAAGTATGTTGAGTACCATCTTTAGAGAGCAGAATTTGGGGAGAGACGCTATGGGGTCGGGGCTGGAACTCATATTCGCAATTTGAGGTTCATCCAGAGTGCTTTGGAGGCATTTAAATAAGAATACCTTCACTCGTTTCATGACAGAGAGTATGCTATTGGGTATGCGGAGAGACTTGGCAGAGCATCTACCCAATTAGCAATTCAGGGTCAGAGTTTGGAGCCATCTTTTGATTCTAGAGTTGACAGTGATGAGTCTTTGACAGAGATTGGAGCCTTTTACCGTAACTACACAGTGAGGAGTGCTCATCATTTTTCTTTTGATCCACAGGTGGAGGACTTGATGATGCGTCAGTGTGGTTTGGCTTCGGGATCATACCATCCACTTTGGGATGGATATTCACCATCTTCAAAAGATGGAAATAGTGGCTGCAAGTACCCGACTCAATTGTTAGAGGGAGATTACCCATAGGGAGAACGGTCAGTTATCCATCATGTTGTTATGTATCCAACAGGGTTTTCTACTTCTAGACCACGGGGATTTCTTACGGATACATGATTACAAGTGATTATAGAGTCAGTGGGCATTATGGCTTGGTTGGTTTTCACATCCATGGGGGACTGACAGAGTGTAGTATGGGTTTCAATGTAGCAGATGCTTCTGGATATTCTCACCTCCTTATGATGGATGGATGTGAGTTTCGTTTATACTGGGATCCAAGTGGTGACAAGGTTAGTACTGCAAGTTGGATGGGTCACATAGGATTGCTCCACGACTTCTGGTACGGTGAAGTTGGGATCAGTGTTGAGCAGCAGAAGTCTGAGAGTGATCTCCTCTACAGGCTTCTATTTTGGATTTGGGATCCAGGTATATTTGGTTGGACATTCTTCTGTGTTGTGGGGTCCTACACGTGCATCGAGTTTTCGGCCTAGGTTTGCTGGGGAGTATTGCAGTGTGTACATGGTGTGGGTTACAGGCAGTTTCACCTTTGATCTTCATGTACATGATTTGTTTCAGATGCACAGTTTTGATGCACAAAGATTGAGCAGATGGGTTGTTAATTTCTGTGTTGTTGTGGTTATATTGGTGTTGCAATTGTGTTTCAGTGTGGGAAATTTCTCAGTCTTCCTTTGGATTTCCACTTCAGTGGAGTTTCATTGCAGTGGAGATTGCTTGGGGAAAAGCAATTTCAAGGAGGACCGACTGTAATGTCCCCATTTTTGAGTTGCATCAGAGTTAATGGATTTAGCCTATCACAGGGTCCTTGTAGGCTAAAACTGGTGATTAGAGGACCCTGTTGTGGAGTTATTTGGCTCTCCAGAGGACAATTGTGAGTGTTTATCTCTCCAAACCCTCCATATATTCTGAAGCTAGGTTGTGTTGATGTGAGTTTTGTACCACTACATAACATATAGGAATTGAATACCTGATATAGGATATCAAACACTCAACCCTCTCTTGAAAAGTAAATAATCATGAAGAACATGAGAAAAAAACTCCAAGGTTCCTTACACCTGTGGATACTAACTCAGTTATATTAATGTGATTTGCTGGTTAATCACGTAGGCGGGCTTACGTTGTTCATTCAGGATGCCAAATTCTCGCTATGATGATGATGGGACTTAGCTTTGCAATGTATACTCAATGGATCTATCTCCTTAATTTATATCACTTCCAACTTTGCTCATCAAAACTCTCACTACTAAACTACTCACTGCTTTGCTACTACTCCTATGGAATGGAAAGATTAGCAAATGGACGGGGATCAAACCTAATGAAAGCTTGCCAACGGCACTACCTCCATAGATGCAATGATTCAAGGGAAATTCTTAGAATTTTCACACTAACACCTATCTTCCAACCCAACTTGAAGTACAAGCGGAAAGATGAAATGCAAGTAGAACTTGGGAGCACTTGGACTAGATTACCACACAAGGCTTCCCAACAAGCCGCTAGGATACTAGTGGCCTAGTATATAGATCCCTATCAAACATTTACCAACATCACCATACAACTAGCCATCTACTTCTACTCTAACAACATGAAATGAAATCCTACTTTAATTTGAGAGATGAGAAGAACCATGC
>MU228097.1:378126-388890 GCA_018584345.1 Thuja plicata
CAAAATTTGGCAGCTATAAAGTTTGGGTTGTTAGAAGCACATAATCTATGACAAGTTCAACAATGGTACTAAAAAAATTCCCTCTGAATAGGGAGATTATTCACTATAGGTTCTACATGATCAATGACAACACTAAGTAGCCATGATAGACAAAAGAATTTGAACAAAGGGCCAAAATGAAACTTCAAGGAGGTCAACTTCTACAAAGCATTGGGCAAAGGCCTACTTTCCAGATATTGTTTACTCCAAGTAGTATGTGAGGTTAACTTTTTTTTCCCAATCCCATCAACTCACAAGATTTGTTATACTCGCAACAACAGAAATCTCAAAACAATCATGTCTGGAATAAAATTGAGGAAAAAAATGATTATAAATTGAAAGAAGGAAAACATATATTAGAAAATGATCATCTAGAAAGACAGTGTTGTGTTGACGGGACTTTGTGACCGCTCCGCCAACAGAGGTAAGTTGTCACCGGGTATTGGGGTACCGGCCAACTTCGCGTGTAAAGGTTGTCTGGGGAATAAATTCTCTGGGCCTTCAAGCACATGAGAGTCAGGTCTTGACAGTGCGAGAGCTAAGTTGGGAGTGTGACTGTTGTGTTCGGGGGGATAGCTGGTTTTCTTGGCTCGTCTTATCTGGGGATTTTGTTAGGTTGGGGTTTCCTGCAAGCATTTGGATTACCAAAGAAACTTCAAAAGATAGGCCAAGGTTAGAGAGTATTCATTCTACTTATAGTTATGCAAATACATTTAAAACATCAACCATGCTCTAACGAATTACACTAAATACTGAATGCATAAAGAAGCATCAGTTCATATGTATTCAATAGTGAAGGGAAAAGAAGTCGTTAATCTACTTAAAACATTAGAGCAAGGGACTTCAGAAACATACAACACAAAAGAGTATTAACTTAGAGATCAGAACACCAACAACAACATTGCGAGAATCTTTCTTTCTTCATTAATGGTTTTCCAGCAACACTGGTGTATACATCAACAGCTCCAAGGGAGCATCTATCTACCAAGAACTACTACGAACTACTGAGCATTGAGCTCTGCAACTACAAGAAGTGAAATGTTGAAATGCTAATGCTATGGACTGCAAAATCATCATTTTTTTCGACCCTCAGAAATGAGGTTGGACTTGTTATTTATACACATACTTGCCCTAAAGTTAACCTAATCTAACTTTACACTCAACAAATAAAATACAATTTCTGGTGGCTGGTACTACCTGCACCACGTTACAAAATCCTCGAGGAGAGAAGAGGTCTGACATGTTAGAAGAATAAGACAAGAAAAGAGGTATGGAAGAATCGACCTCAAGAAGAGAGCCAGAGGAAGAATAGAAGAAATTTGATCCCCTGGGGTTCAAGGCTACACGCCTCATCAATGTAAAAGAGCAGCTCACTATCTTTGATGCGCCAGGTGTTTAATGTTGGAGTGGCACCTTGGGAAGGCCATCTGTCAGAATCATCCTTCTAACTGACATACCCTCTCAGGATCAACCACCCCCTGACCTTCTTATTAGCTATCTGATAACGACTTGTCGGCTCCAGGGAACCTGGACACAGGTCATTGAAATAATACAAAACTGTTGGATACGAGACTCCAAGATCTGGGAGCTTATGCTCGAATAATAAAGAATGTTTAAAATGTGCCCTACTGGTGGAAATATCCAGAACCCGGAGAACCTTATTGCTCCTTACTATTTTTGAATGTTTCCAGGAGTTGGGCGATTCCATCCTAATTAATGTCCTTGAGGCCGGCCCGGTGGTATTTGGCCGCCTCCACCTGTTCGCCCAGATCCGGAGTACTTGCCTTGAATTCTGTGGCCATCTTTTCCACATCGTGACCCCGGAGCACCATGCATGATATACGTGACATTTTTGCTCCATCCATTCCCTCTGGGGACTAGTATTGAGACTCTATTAGCTCATCAAACTTCCCCACGACGTATTCCTCCAGAGTACATGTTTCAGTACTAAAGGGACCAACTCCCAAAACCCTTGAAATAAATGCCTTGTATAAATTTAAAGAATAATCTACCTTCAGAGCTTTGTCCCACAGGGTCCCTACCAGTTGCTTGATTATCTCCAACGTGAGATCAAGCCTGGAGTGTTAGATCCAGACATAGTCGAAGGACTCCTCTGCCAAAATTTTGGCCTAAGAAACAATTTCCTCCCCAAGGCTCATGAGTTCTCCTAACTCACCTATCCATGCCTCATATTTCTTAATCTCCCCCTCCCAGATGGAAATGGTAGTCTTAGCCTGATGTAGGACATTCTCGGCTGCATACAGGTCAGGGAGTGTGGCCACCAGGAAATGCTGAACGTTCCCTACCTGTTCAGCTACCCAATCATTAACTTCCTAGGCTTTGCTCTTCATTCCTCTAAGTGCATCTATATCACCCTATGGGAGCGGTGCTCCAGATGTGGAAGCTTCCAGAGGGATGACAGTGATGGGTTGGGTAAGCTCTATCAGAAGCCCGAGGAGATTTGCATTTTTCTCATTTTCCTCCTTTAGCTTCTGAGATTGTTTGTCATATCGGGCCTCTACTGCCCTGGTAGCTTCCCTCAATAGGTCCATCTCTCTTTGTTTATCTCTCTTCCCCAAAGGTACCTATGAAATGGTGTAATCTTTGGCTCTCATTTTTGTCGCATCTGCCTCTGGGGGAGGTGTTGCAATCACTACAACTGTTTCTCCACCCAGACCTGTCTGAATGGAATGGAGGGTTTGGGCCTTCTTTGCCTTGGGGGCATCCTTTGTCTGCGCCATCATTTCGGCTAGGGAGAGATGGAAATTTGCCACCGCTAGGGCTTTCCTCTTCCTTGAATCCACCAACCATTATGGTGGCAGGGGTGGCCTTGCTGCCAAAGTTTGCTCCTATGAATCCCCTCCGGGGTTCTGTTGTTCATCCTCGGTGTTTTGAGTCTCTTCAGACTCCTTTCCTGTATCTTCAGGACCACCTTAGTGGTGTCAATACCTTTAGCCCCAATGTCCATGTCCTTAGTAGCATTGGGATCTACATCTGTGTTTCCAGGGTTCTGCCCCTCATCTTGTTGTTGTTGATCTTCGGCCTTATCTGTCAAGATGTCCTCCTTTGTTGGAATATCTTTGGGAGGTGGCTGAGGTATCTGGCCAAAATTTGACTGGGTGGCCGCTGAGATTACCTCACCAAATGTTACCTTCTTTGGAGTAGGAGGCGGTGTCTAGAGCATGGCGGCTGAGGTTACGATTGCTCCTGTAGGTCTGGTTCCCTTAGTAGATGTCGACTGCTCATTTTGTGCTTGCCTTTCCTCTGTGGTGTTTGTCTCTGGAACCTATATCTCTGAGATATCGAAGATGTGTACCTGTTCTGGCTCCTTTTCTTGTTCTACCTAGAATTCCTATTCTGGGGCAGTCTCTTTGGGATCTCCCTCTTAGAAGGGATCATTACTTCCTCTTGGGCAGCTATCTCTTCTACTGCCTTCCCGAGATCCCCTTGTAAGTTTACAAGTTCATCTGTCCCGAATATATCATCAAAATCATCGTGCGGAGGGGAGGTCTTTGGGGGATCTTCGGGCTGATTGTCCAGTTCCGGGGAGTCTGATGAGACAATCTGTACTTCGGGGATGCTAGGCATCCCAAGTTTTGGCTCCACCCTTGGCGGAGGATCAGCTGTTCTTTTCTTCTTTCTCCTTGTCACCAACGGGGGCCTTGCATCTAAACGGTTGCCCGCTCTTCCTTTGCTCCGGTCCCTATTACTCAGACTATCAATTCTGTAAGTGAGGGAGATTTGGAAGGGCAGACAAGTGCGACCATAATAGCTGGGGTGGCCAGTCAGGTGATCAGGGTGTCCTTCATTTGCTGGGTTGCAGCCAGAGTTTGTTGCATTTGTTCCACTATGGGAACTGCAGATGAAACTTGGGGAGGGCCCCCCATCTTTCTCTTTCCCCTATCCTCCCCCTATGAGGAGGTTCCGGCCCTGGAAGTTGAACCCCGCATGAATGGGCCAACCTTGCGCGTACTTTTTGGACACACCTTTTGAAAATACGCATGCTTGCGTTTAATCACATTGTGGGTAAGATCCTATATTGTTTGGTCCTCTTGCACATCCCAATTCACCGGAGGGAGGGTCCTCTTATCTACTCCTTTTTCTTTATATTGTGGGTCTTCGGTGGACCCGGTATCCGAAAAGTCCTTGGGGAACTTTTGAAGCTCCAGCCACTTCATCATCCCCTGCGTCATCCAAACAAAATGCCTTCTCCAGACCTCAAAGTCATCCTGACAGTCCTCCCAAAAATCCTCCAAGTGAAACTCATGTGGGGGAGTTTCCCGGGGAAGTTTCGTTGCTACTTTGCCTAGCGGATCAAAATTCTTCCGCTCTAGATAAAATTCTGCCAGCTCAAGACTCTTAAGTTCTCTGTCGACCTCCTTTGCCACTGCAAGGCTGCAGGTATAATTCCCACAAGTGATTGGGAATGGGACATTGGTAACCTTCTTCACCATGAAGAGGGTGTGTAACTCCAAAATCTGCCGACAGTATTCTAAAAGAACTATCTTATCCCCACAATGTTTGGGCAATAAGTAGGGTTTCCTGGAGAAGTCGGTCACCCGAATGTATGTGTGTTGCTGATATTGAATGTAATAATGGCCATAAGTGCTGACCAAGTTCATTACTTCCTGGAAGAGTCGATATATGGCATCTGGGGTTGGTGTGAGAAGGTTGTAGTAAATGAAGGCATCATTTACTCGGCAGAAACTGAGAAAATTGGCCTCCCATTGGACATGTGGGGAATAATCCCATGGAGCATTATGGTCTACGCCAGTTCCAAGCACACCCGCTGTAAGTAATCCTCGGGTGATGGGGCGTTGTTGTGCTAGTGCCCATAAGATGTAAGAATTCATATAAAATTTGGGGGTTTGGGTCACCTTGAGGAGCTGGGAGTCCACATGATTTGCAATGATGGTGGCCCAATCAAAATTCTGCCCTCTGGAGGCGATGCCGAACAAGAAATAGTACATCCACACTGAGAATTCCCAGGCATGGGGCTCTCCAAAGATCATGCATAGGGAAATGATCCCCATCTGTATGCTCTATTTAAATTCTGTCTGGGGGATCTCCATTTTCATATTCTTGAAATCCTTCCTTGGCACTCTGAGCCTGTTGTTGTTGAGATATTGTCGAGCCATAAGATCTAGCTTCTGAAATTCCTCCAAGGCCAGAGACTTAGAGAGGACGGTCACATCATCGAATTGGGGGATTCCCAGCCCTGCGGCAAAATTTGTGATGTCCAAAGACACCATGGGCGTTGGGTATCCGGTGGGAACTGGGGCGACAAGCATGACAGATCAGACGACTGTGTTGTAGTGTTTTGCCAATGTGAGAATGAGCTTTGGAGCTTGCACGGAGCATGGAAAGAAGGCAACCTTGAGAATCCCAGAGGTCAGGACATTGAGGGCCAATTGATCTCTGGCTAATTGCTAAATAAACTTATTCTTAATCAGGGCCTACATTTCGACCCACATTTTGACACTGGTGTCGGTGATCAGTTGTAATTTGGAATCAATTTTTGATCCCAGAATGGTACCCTCCGTCAAATACTTCATTGTTAGTGGGAGTTTTTCTAAGGCCTTCTCAGCCTTCGTTCTAATAGTTTCCTTGGTAATAGCAGTGGTGGGGAGTTCCAGACTCCCGTGTGGAGAAGATGTTGATACTTCCGACATGATTTGGTGAATGATATTCTGGCAACCTGCAAGATAAGATGATCGTCGGTATATATAAAAAACATTACATTATTCCAGATTTTGAAGATTTTTACCACCGCATCACATGTGTTCCTGAAAGGATGTTAGTTTATGTCAAACCTTGAAAAAGATATATGTATATTAAAATGACTAGAATTTTACCCTTACCCAGTCTTCCGAGGATTCTAGCTCATGCGATGAAAATGAAACAAAGCCCACAGGGAGACTTGGGACTTGGAGTCCAAAAAACTAATCGTTGCTGACATGACCGAAAATGAATCGTATTAGGCTAACGTGGGAGCATCAGGTGGCCATGCAGCAATGGGAGTAATGGCATTAACGCTGACAACTGTTTGAACATGCGAGGAAATAAATGCCACTTGGGTCAGACTTAAATGTTCACATGTGGGGAACTTAACCCGCCATTAAGGCTGACTTGACGGAGGAAAGAGAAAATTGCCATGGCTCAAACCAGCAAGGTGTTGAGTTCAAACCAGGCAGACGTCTCTCTCAGACGAGCTCCATATTTGGGGTTTTTTACGCTTGGAGCGTGGTGAGCTTGTCACTTAGATAGGATGTAGGATATGCAAGAAATATACATAGACAAATTCAAAGCACAAACGAGGGTCGAAGCACAACTCGCAGGCTGGCCCAAAATAGGGATATATACAGACATATATAAAAATCTACACAATGTACAAGATTAAACAAACATTTACACTAAATTACAACTGCACAAAGGGCGGACAACCCTCTGGCAGAACCATCCCACCAACAAGAGGTGACAAAGAGACAAGCGAAGAGAACATAGAACCGAAACCAAAGACCAAGAAACAAACCAGACAAATGAAAGCAAAACCAGGAAAAATGAAACCAGAGTGGAGAACCGAAGGACCTACCTTAAAACACAGAGGATTCAGGGAGGATGAGCATGGGAGGCACTCTGCAACTTAGTTAACCTTCCAAAACCACGAACAAACACTACAAATCACTGTTAATCAATCGCTAAGCACGGGGAGCAAAACGCTGTTTAAATCGCCTTAATCGCTCTGAGTGTTTGATTGCAGTAAATGTGAAAGTGACTGGTTAAAACTATTTATACCCTTAGGGTAAAAATGCATTGCTTTCCTCCGTAAACTCCAGAATAGGAAAAACTCTGGACTCTGGGCCCAGGGATTCCATGTAGCCATGGCTTCTTGCAAAAGAAGATATGATGGTAGAGAGTCCCAGAGTCTAGGATCCGATCGGCTCAAAAGAAAAACAAAACTTTGGGACTGGGCCCCGAAGACAAAAGAAGACAAGAAGCAAAAGAAAATAACCCTCGCGAAGGCAAAGCCCAGAGGGAAACAAAGGAAACAAAAGAAACCAAGGAAAAAACCAAAAGCGAAAGGGGGGACCCAACATTTTGACTACAAAATGTAGGGATGGGTATGCAAGGCATAACAAATAGTGACTATTTGGGACGAATGCCTTATCGCATTCAAGAACGTCAAAATCTCTGGTTAGCAAAACCATAATTAATCTTTACTTAGAGCATTTTGCTTGCAAAGCGCGAAGCGACTGAGAAAATCAGACTCATCATTGATTCAATCTTTCAGTCTTTCGTCAGTTGTGAAGTGTCTGCTTTGAAAGAAAACCAAGCCTATGACCTCCAGGAGAAGCAAAGAGGAGGCGCTGAGTATATCAAACCAAGTTCATCATATCTTGCACATTTCCCTCGGATACCAGAATTCTCTATTCTTCAGTTCTTTTCTTTTCCTTTTCTTTTCTGGATGGAAAGGTGGTACTTCTTTCACCGTAAACCTTAAGCTTAGCTAATTTTAATGGTGGTACTTCTTTCACTTTGCCATCCACTTTTAAATTTATGAATAGGAGAGAATGTTCCAGACCTGGGATATTTTAATGATTTTCAGACTTGGTCAATAACCAGTGCGAACAATCTGCCCTCAAGGTGTCCGATTACTTGCTTCTTAAATTTTATTGTAACTGATGTCCGGACTGTCACGATGTGAATATGATGAAGATTACCCATAAACTTTTACCATACTTACAAAATAACTCTGGAGCGCGGACAAATTCCACTATGCTAACAATAGATTCCAAATTCACCGGAATGCACAAGGTATTGTTCCAAAGACTAGATGTTATGTGAAGCATACCTGTCTACAAGAAGAAGGCAACACGCTAGGAACCCGAAAAATAAAATAAAACAAAAGAAAGCCAAAACAAAGGAAAAAACAAAAAGGGAAAGGCGGTCCTAGAGGACGGCCGAAAAAAACTATTTACAAGGCAAAGGCACTCCAAACGGAGCACTGGGAAAGATATTTACAAGTAAGAACTTTACATATAGTACAACTTCAGACAAACTCATCACTTACCTTATTCAAAATAGTGCTTGAGGAACTGCCCATTGACAGGCAATTAGGGATAACTTTAAGAAACCCCCCCCCTCCTGAAAAGTATAAAATTGTGGTGAATCACATTTTTTTTGGAGGGAAATTTTTTAATATTGATGGCGAATTGTGGTTCAAAATATGGATATTTGGTGGCAAATTTTTTAATAGCGCATACCATTTTTATAAAATTATGGCGACAACAAAGGATTTTAATAGGAAAATTATTAATTTAATTGGTGAAGCTGGAAAATTTTACTGATAAATTATGGCGAAATCATCTTATCATGGCGTAATTAATTTAATTGTCATGGCGAATGTTTTAAAAAAATACATATAAACTTGGCGATTTAATACAATAGTTGTGTAGTTGGTATGGTGATTTAATAATTGGAAATAACTATTAAATTTTCATTCTCCTAAGTTTTCATTCTCAAAGAATGACACGTGTGATGATTCCGGAGAGAGTTTTAAGTAAAGGAGTTATCTCGCCACATTCCGTCTGAAATGCACCTTCCACCGTTCATCTCTCTTCATCTAATGGTTTTGATATGATGTTGAAGTTGCATCGGGTCCCACCACTATGACGTCACAGACTCACACGTCTGTTGGATTACAACATATCAACGACCAAAGGTGAATTTTGGGCCTATTGTTGGTCTTCATAATGTTTACCACAAACTCTTGGCAGAATCATGACACGTGGTATGATTGATCGCACCAATAAGTCCACGAACAATCATACCACGTGTCATGATTTTGCAGAGAGTTTTCCGTAAAGATTATGAAGACCATCAATAGGCCCGAAATTCATCTTTGACCATTGATATGTTGTAATCCAACGGACGTGTGAGACTGTGAGTCTGTGAGTTGTGACAAGATTTATTAATTAATTTAAAAATTATAAACAACTGCTGTATAGTTTTAAATTTAATTAATAAAACCTATCAAATTGTCATATCAGACATATTTTGTCTGCTGCATAGCCATTTTCGGTAATATTAGATAGAAATTTTAATTAATGGCGATGAGTAGATATGACGTCAAGTAAAGTAATGACAATTAATTGCGGCTTAGATGGAGCCTTTCAATTTTCAATGACAGATAAGTGTGAACTGTGACATCATTATCTATTCATTACCATTTTACCTTGATAGAATAATGCCTTAAAGTTAAGACTTAAATGAAAACATCATGTCATTTAAGGACATTGTTTTCTAACCGTTCGATGATCTTACATCAATGGTAAAGATTCATTTCCTGCCACCATTTTGCAACTAACGTACTTTGCATATTGTTTATGCTGAGTGGGCACACATTTCAAGTTTTTTTATAATAAAGAATTATTATGTCCACCTGTGTGACGTTTGGCCTTCGTTATTCCAAAGAAAGCAAATGTCTTATCATAAGTGTTGTTTCTAATTTCACCCACTGTTGCATTAAATACAAAAGATTTGGAGATTGTTGAAGGACAGTTACCATTTTACTTACAAATTAATTAGATCTTTAGGGCAGAGAAAGAATTTCAATGAGGGCTTATAAATAGATGATATACGCTCATTAAATTACAATTGTGAAAGCAGATTTGGGGAAATAGTCTGCGACTGCTCGGTTCTTTTTGTTTTTTTCTGTCAAAAATTAAAATACTAATCAGTTTGATTTTCAATGGACACTCCAATTCATTTAAGATGCACTGCCTTGGAGGATCAGAAGGCCTTTTTGGGCCTGGTCACAGACCTAATCCTGGCATCTGTTGCTATGGAGTTGGGAGCTTTCACCAAGGAGGCTATAAGGATGGTGTTGGGACATGATTTTATGGAGAATGAAAACAGGTATAGAGTTAACATCGACATTTCGTCTCGATTCATGGCATCTCTGGTGGACCTGGGTGGGGAAAAGGTGGAAATTCTCATGCTTCTAAGTAAATTTTTTAGAAAAGAGTACCTCGACGATGATGTGAATGTTGTCGTATTTGCAGAAATTGGGTTTGGTATTCCTTGGGCAAATGATTTGCCAAGGATTCTACAACCAGGAGAAAATGTGCTCAGGCAACCATTTCTACTGAACCTTGATGTTGAGCAGCTCACGTGTCATCAGAAGTGGACAAATATTGGGAGGGATTTCCTCCATAAGTGGCACAACCTGGAGGATACCGAGGACTATCGATGGCTATAAGAATTCTCCAAGATTATCCTCTCTTCAAAGTTCCATACAGAAGGAAGGGAGCCTCACCCGGATAGTCCCTGACTATGTCTCTGTCCCTGTCCCTGTCCATGTCCTAGTCTCTACTATGTCTCTCTCTGGTGGTAGCAGCTTACTAGGGTTTTTGCAATGATGTAAATTGTAATAACGTATGTTTAAAAAAAATATATGAAAATGTTTTAAGAAATTTGAAGTGCTTTTCTATTTTGTTTTTATTATAAGAATCGTTAATAGATATGGCCTATGGGTGTCGTTGATTTGTAAAGTTGTATTGAGATTTTGAGTAATATAATATAAAATATTTGCATTGCACTTTTGTTTATGTAATAATTTAATGTTTCCAAACTTTATCATTTAATGGTGACTGGTTACTGGTTAAAATTTCATGGATAAGGTATTCTCGAATGCATGAATTCAAAGGGAATTCAATATAGTTA
>MU228097.1:402004-461758 GCA_018584345.1 Thuja plicata
TTAAATCGATTAAAAGAATTATGCCAAACAGTAACAGGGTCGTTTGGACATAACTCGAGGGTATGATCACACTTAGGGCAAATAGGGTCCATAGTTGCGACAGACCGAAATTAGGTGGTTACAGGTACCTGATGACTACTTACCTCTGTTGGTGGAAAAGAGGTCATTAATCTACTTAAAACATTAGAGAAAGGGACATCACAAATATGCAACACAAAAGAGTATTAACTCAGAGATCAGAACACCAACAACAACATTGCGAGAATCCTTCTTTCTTCATTAATGGTTTTCTAGCAGCACTGGTGTATACATCAACAGCTCTAAGGGAGCATCTATCTACCAAGAACTACTATGAACTACTGAGCATTGAGCTCTGCAACTACGAGAAATGAAATGTTGAAATGCTAATGCTATGGACTGCAAAATCATCAATTTCACCAACCAACAGAAATGAGGTCAGACTTGTTATTTATACACATACTTTCCCTAAATTTAACCTAATCTAACTTTATACTCAACAAGTAAAATACAATTTTCGGTGACCGGTACTGCCTGCACCACGTTACAACATCCTCAAGAAGAGCAGAGGTTTAACATGTTAGAAGAATAAGACAATAAAAGAGGTATGGAAGAATCAACCTTGAGAAGAGAGCCAGAGGAAGAATAGAAGAAATCTGATCCCCCAGGGTTTGAGGCTACATGCCTCATCAATGTAAAAGAGTAGCTCACTGTCTTCGATGCGCCAGGTGTTTAATTCTGGAGCGGCACCTTAGGAAGGCAATATGTCAGAATCATCCTTCTAACTGACATACCCTATCAGGATCAACCACCCCCTAACCTGCTTATTGATTGTCTGATAACGACCGATCAGCTCTAGGGAACCTGGACATAGGTCATTGAAATAATACAAAATTGTTGAATCCGAGACTCTGGGATCTGGGAGCTTATGCTCGAAGAATAAAGAATGTTCAAAATGTGCCTTGTTGGTGGAAATCTCTGGAACTCAGAGAACCTTATTGCTCCTTACTATTTTTGAATATTTCCAAGAGCTGGGCGATTCCATCCTCATTAATGTCCTTGAGGCTGGCCCGACAGTATTTGGCCGCCTCCACCTGTTTGCCTAGATTTGGAGTACTTGCCTTGAATTCCATGGCCATCTTTGCCATGTCGTGACCCTAGAGCACCATGTGTGATATATGTGACATTTTTGCTTCATCCATTACCTCTAGGGACTGGTATCAAGACTCCATTAGCTTGTCAAACTTCCCCACGACATATTCCTCCAAAGTACATGTTTCAGTACTAAAGGGATCAACTCCAGAAACCCTTGAAATAAATGCCTTGTATAAATTTAAAGAATAATATACCTCCAGAGCTTTGTCCCGCAAGGTCCCTACCAGTTGCTTGATTATCTCCAATGTGAGATCAAGTCTAGAGTGTTGGATCCGGACAAAGCCGAAGGACATTTTTTCCCAATCCCATCAACTCACAAGAGTTGTTATACTAGTAACAACAAAAATCTCAAAACAATACTGTCTGGAATAAAATTGAGGAAAAAAATGATTATAAATTGAAAGAAGGAAAACATATATTAGAAAACGATCATCTAGAAAGATAGTGTTGGAAGATTGATTTTCAAGAAAAATAGGATTGAAAGTTTTGGATATGCAACCGTCAAGTTTAATCAGGCTGTAGAAAAACTGTTGAAGCTCATGTGGTGAACTATTACAAATATAGATATATAGATCAAAGTTTGAGCTTCTATATTGTAAATAGTGACTTTTACTATTCTATTAGCTTTCTTGGAAAACTAAAGGAACTCACCTTAATATCATCTCTGAAATTAAATAGGGCTGACTGCAAAGGTTTCAAAGCATTTTTGATATCGATAGAAACTGACAAATTGCTGTCCTTTTTACAGCATGAGGAGAACCTCCACTAATCAAATGTGAAGTCAGACAGGGAGATATGTAAAGATTTGATTTAGAGATCCAAAAGGAAGATGTACAAAGGGCCAAGTGATAATGGGAAAAGAAGAGAAGAGTCCAATAGAAACTTAATCAGATCTTAGACACATGAAAAAAGAGAACTTAACAAAAGAGAGAACCTAGGTGGACAAACTCACACATGAAATGGAATTATGTATGCCTTCCATGGTATGCATAATATATAGGTTTTGACTTGTGGTCTCAAAAAGACGTGAATATGATAAGTGAGAAACAATCAAGGAGCAAAAAACAAAAGTCAACATACATGTAACCTGTGCCCAATACCTCCAATACAATTTGTTTCCTACTTTTGGACGACACCCACTTGACAGATTTTAATGCAAATTTTAGGTTGGATGCACAGGTAACAAATAAAATGAACTAAATAAAAGCTAGACACTTGAATGACTAATTAGCTTTCAAACAAATTGTATTTAACTACAACACTACTTTTAGTTTAAGGCCTTCAAGGCCTTAAGGGCCCTCTTAGAGCATTGCATTTTTCATGAGTTTATTGCTTCTAACCAACCACTGATAGTGAAGTACCAACACAAAAGTATGGTCAAAACAAGACCTTTGGATGCAAGATTTTAGTATTGTTTTGGAAGATTATATGCCCAAAGGTATTTTCAATAAAAAATATTTTTTTTATAGTTTGATTACAATTTTTTTTTTCCAGAAGTTAGAGTTTTTCTATATTAAAAGAAAGAAGTTAAATATATAAAAGAGAAAACTGACATATAAGAAAATGAAAGATTATAAGTTTGGCTATAAAATCACAACGAAGTTCATTGTCAAACAAGTTGTATTCTAGGCTTTGATAGAACATAGGAGAAGTGTAAAATCTAGATCAATGCAAAAGCTCCTGCTTCAGTTCATATATTTCTCAGGAGGGAAATGGGGTCAAATACACAAATTTGGTTTACAAATGAACTATTTTCCCAAGTGCACAATGGCTTCAAGAGACTCAACTCAACCAAGGTTACTCTAAATGAAAACCAATGATAGATTTGATGTATTTGTGGTATATGAGGACATTAAAATGGTTTTAAGGTTTCTAGAGTTATCTCTTACTCACAATGGAAAAATGTCTTCAAACTGGCCTAGAGACCTAATGAGCGAGTCTTGTAGCCCTACAGTGACCTTTTCGATCTTCAAACACTTCACTTTCCCAAAACACTAGGATAAATCAATACATAATCAGACACCCTCTTGGCCATATAAGAACATATAAAAAACTTAGGTATTGGTACTTTCGACCAAATTGTAGTACTTTGCTTGTACCCTTGCAATTACACTAGAAATTTGGTGATTTTACAAAGCAATTGTATCATAGGAACATCTCCAAGGTCTCAACTCTTGGAAAGTGTAATAAAATGACTCAAAACCTCTAAAACTAAGAGGAATTAGACCCAAAACCTAGGGAACCCCAAAAGCCCCAAATTGGTTACTTCAAACCCTTGAATCTAGGGCTTTGCCAATCTCGGCCTTCCACACCCTTCCAAGATCAATTGGTGGTTGATTAACCATTCATGCCACCCTAAAAAACTATTCCAATCATAAAAAGGCTATGTTGTTAAACCTGACCTCCCACTGCTACTCCTTAGCCATAAATTCAATAGAAAACTTCACTGTTACAGTCAGTGATCACTCCTTTTCTTCAAAACTCTGCAAGTAAAGATCATTAGAACTTATGGTACATTGTTAGTATAATCCTTCCATGGATTATATGCCTTTGAGTCCATGGAAAGGATCAAGGTCTAGAAACTAACTTCAAAATAGATGAAAAACTAACAAAATTCAGACTAAGCCGCTGAAAATGAAGGTACAGTCATGTAAGACAGCTCTCAATACATTCAACAGAGAAATGGATGATTTAAGATTGCTTAATATTCCAACATGAACTTAAAAATCAAACCAATAAGTATTGAAACCTTTCAATAATGCATAGAACACCAAGGTTGTTGACTAAACTTGTATTTTATTGAAATCTTGTTCATGTCCGTACACTCCAAGCATCATGCCTGTATAATGGAGACCCAAATACAAATAGGAAAACAAAACTTAACTCTCCCAACCGGTTTGAGGGATTAGTTAAGTGTTTAAACAACAAAAACCCCATTTCCCTCATGAGAAAAATAAAACCCCATTTCCCTCCTGCAAAAGCTCCTGGTTCAGATAAAAAACAAAACTTAACTAATACTATGAAAAATAAAATGAGACAAGAGCAGTTAGAATGCTAATACTATGCTCTTGCACATCTTTTCACCGTCTTTTATGAGTTGTGAACCTGAGATCATAGACACATTGCTAAAAGATGTCTTATGGTTTCAAATATAAGGTGATCCAAATGAAGGTTACATGATTTAATTTCTTTAACACCTTTAACACCATTGTTTGAGCTAAACTAGTAGTAGTTTTGAACTCAACTTTGGATTAATTCAAGAACTATCTTACCTTGAAGCCTAACATAGAATCCTAAATTCTTTGAAATTTTTTCTACAAGCTATTATGTTTCCCTTGACACAAATATTCTTGCCCAAAGTATTATAGAATGCATATGCTTGACACATTCACATAAATCTTCTTTAAAGTTTGCAGTTTGCACAGAACAATGTGGATGTGTGACACAATCTAATATAAATAAATTTTAAAATGAAAGAACAAGTATTTTGTGCAAATTATCAGCTGACCCACCCTATGATTTGTTCCTCATGATGAAAAAACCCTATTTGTTCTTGGAAATCTTACTAGGCTGGATATGTCTTTTAATTTTCTTAGTGGACCCATTTCACCCGAGTTTGCAAGACTTCAAAAGCTTCAGGGCCTTAGCTTGTCTTTGCAATTGCTAGTATTCTTCAACTTAGAGTGTATTTCCAAGCTTATTAGTGATTTATATGCCAATAAGGGGTCCTTTTAGTTTCAACATGATATGTTTCTTTTTGCATTTAATAATGTTATGTTTTAATTATAGATGATTTATTAGTTCATTGATGATCATCCAACTCATTAATGTTAAAGGTATATTATTTTAGATCTTTATTTTGAGAGCATATGTAGATCATTTTTTTTTTGTTTATCCTCTCCTTTGTCCTTGATGCAAATAGGGGGAGAGGTTAGTTTTTTGGCACCAAGGACAGAGGGGGAGTTTTTTGCTCCTCTCCTTATGTTTTCCTTGATGCTAAATACACTAACTGGTTAGTATGCATATGATCATTTGGATACATGAATCATGAAATCTTAGGATCAGTTGGTTACTAATTTAGTTGGTTACTCATTTGGATGCTCATTCAGTTGCCAATACTTGATCCATATTTGATGACATCAATACTTGATGCATATAATCCAATTTCCAATACTTGATGCATATTTCATGGTATTTCAATTGTTAATTTCATTCTCATTTGATGAAAATCATTATCATGTGTTTATAGTTATAAGATACTTTCAATGGCATTCATGATACATTCAATGACATTGCATTGGCATGGTATATCTAGTACATTTAAGTTTCAATGTGGTTGGATCATTTGATTACATGTTATTGAATCTTTGGAATCATGATACTTGCTTGGATTACATGATATAACTATGGATGTTGTTGTATGATTCTATTGACAGGGCACTTGGAACATGGTTTTGATGTGATAAAAAAGTACAGGTTCAATTTGATACTTGAGGTTCAGTTTGATACTTGAATAAGATCAAGTCAGTTTTATGTCTTGACACTCAAATTATGAATGCAATTTTTGTAGAATCACAATTCTCATGAAGTTGCATTATGCTTGTTTAGCATTGTCATTTGAAATTGTCTTTGGATTACATCAATGACTTAATGTCATTGGAAAGGGAAACATATATTATAAATGTTTTTAGTAAGAAAGCCTTTGGGCCAGCCTTGCTTATGAACTTAATGTGTTTTAAAATACAACACTTAACACTATGGTGCTAAGGTTGTGTCATCGACAAATAAACGGGCATTAATTTTGTAAAGGATTTCATTTTGTAAAAATCAAAATCTCGAAGGGCTTGTTATAGCTTGAATTAGGGCACAATTCTTGGTTTATCATGGTCATTTTGTTTAACATGGTTGAATACGACAAAGGCATTATGATAGTTGTAAATATGATGACATAAAAAGATGTGGGAATGGTACAAGGAAGATCTTTTAGAAGAGTATGTGGGATTTGAAAAGAAGTTACAAATTTCCTCTTTGTTGGTGTTCTTGTTCCATATTGAAAGACCTCTGTTGCGCCTTAACCTAGAAGATATCCTCTCAGCAACTAAATAATTTCAATAAGACAAATATAATTGGGGATGGTGGTTTTGGCACTGTCTACAAAGCCTTTCTTCCAGAAGATAGAGTTGTAGCTATTAAAAATTTAAACCATGGGCTCGAACAGGGTAATCGATTATTTCTTGCAGAGATGGAAACTATTGGAAAGGTTAAGCATAAAAATTTGGTATCTTTACTTGCACTTACACAATGGAAACTATTGGAAATAATCACTAATACAACAACTAATCCACATAAAACAACTAAAAGAACTAATACAATCACTAAAACAACTAAAAAAATCACTAAAACAACTAATCTACAGAAAACAACAACTTATTACTTTGCCCTAACCTACAGAGAATTTGCATGCACTATGCTCGATCCCTCCTCCCACCCGCAAGTGAACTGAAAAATGAGTTTCACTTTTCACTTTTTTTTTATAGCTCGCATTGGTCTAACTTTCGACAAACTTGGGCTCATCTAAATTTTGACCAAATCGGGCTCATAAACAAAAAAAAACAATCTAACAAGCCAAAAAAAGGCCTTGGTCGAAATTAAAGGTAGAAAATAGCTATCAAATGTATTAGTGTTCTCTTGCCTCTATAATTGGGGGGCAAGATGTTTTTCTCTTCCTTTTACTTTCTCTGAGGATCTACTTTCCTTGGTAGAGTGATGTTTGTTTATCATGTGACATTCTTTCCTTATATGGAATTGTTTGTTTTGATTTGGGATTATCTCTTATTGATGCAGAGCCAAGTGGATCACTTCTCAAATCTTTTTCATCAAGGATAAATTCATCAAAAATCTCATGAGATATAACTACTCACATCATGCATCCCAACCTAGTTCACCATTCACTAAGACTAGATCACTTCAAGGACCCAACTAGATACACTTCTCCAAGACCTATTAATAGTTAATACTCTTCTTTTGACTACCTTCCCTTCCACTAGACTCCAGACCCTAAAATCTGCACACACTCAGCTTATTCTTCCACACATATTGGATAATGTCATGTGAGTTTCCCAACTACAATCCTTCTACTTTCCTTCAACAACCCCTTAACTTGTACCACTCTCTATGGACTCACCTCTCATTGACAGAAAGAGGACTCACAATTTATTCCTATACAAGAGTGCTAGACACAATCTCATTGTCCACTGTGACAGTCAACACATCCTTAGGAATAGACACTATGAAAACCTTATTCAAAGGGTCCCTTGTCACCTAGCCACTTGAGACACCTTGGGGACACACCAACCTATCATTCCAAACCCCCGCCTCCTTCACAAAACTCTCTTAATACATTCATGAAGGAAATTCATCACAAACTACATTGTCATTGTCCTGGTAGACTACGGTCACTCCAAACACATTCACAACCTTGCATGGATCCCTGAAATCTCATGGGATGGTTAATATACATCTCCTCCAACACCATTATCCAGATGTGATGGGTTATTGGATGTTAGACCACTAAGGAATCACATTTTATTCCTCTCAGGTTACCTTATTTGAGGGTTTGGAACAGTCTCACTCAAACAACAAGATCTCTGTCGAAATTCAACCAAATCACATGCTACAAAAGCCAAAATGGTTTTAACTCAGTTATCTAACATTTTATGTAAATAAATATTCAAAAGGTAATCATCTAGACTATAAAAAAATGCCAATGACCACTGAGAAAACTATCAAAGTATACAATAAAATAGAAAACCCTTATTACATTGATGTTAAACTCCAATACACCAACTCTCCCTCTTTGGTCATGATTTTACATTATTAATAGACCTCTATCAGTCCCTTAGAACCCACAACCACCTTCCTAACTTCCCTTGAACTAACTGAGACCAGTTTAAAACTAACTGTCCATATAGTTTGGAAATTACAAAAGATATTAAAATGTTGTCAAGTTGACAACTTAATGTTTCTATTTAACCCATTACATTAAAAGTGGTCCTTTAATGACCTTAAAAACATAAATTTTTTTTAACAAAACCCTACTTCTACCCCTTAAACCCATACATCAGACCTTATAGGTTATATTTGCCAATCTTGGTACTTTGCTTACAAACTTGGAACATAATCAACAAAATGTCTTTATTAGCCCCCTTACATCATAACTATGATCTATATAATGAAAATACCTTATGCAAGAGGTGTATATCCATGATCACAAACTCTTCCTTACTTGTAAAGATACGTTTATCCTAAAAATATACCCCTATTTTGGGGTTAAATTATATTATCCTTCATCAAGAATACCTTTTTCACCTTGCAATAGGGGGGCTAAAAGGGTGAATATGTATTCTCCTTTCCCTCTCTATCTCAAAGAGGTTATCTTTGTTTAAGAACTCCTCTTGAAGGTAGATCTCTTGTACTTAAGATCTCTTCCTTTCAAGGGTCTCTTCCCACTTGTGCATTTCCTTTCACAATTATATATTCCTTGGCTAACAAGAGTCTTCCCTCTTTGTTAAGGTTATGGTACACATTTTTCTTCTAAGTACATCTCCTTGTTGTTAGAAGTAGGTTTAGTATGTAAAATACCATCATAAAAGTTTAATTCAACTATTTTAACTCAAATTGACTAATTAAGCTATTTGAAATCAAAATACTCAAAAACGTCACATGTTTCTCTAATTAGAAGGACAATATGAATGTTCTTAGTTGAAAATAATAAATCCTTAAGTGACAACCTCTAAAACAAGAGTGAAAATGATATGCAATTATGCTAAATGATGGATTGAATTCTAATTAAAATATTACAATGTTATATTGAATTTAAATTACTCTAAACATTGATGTAAATTGGCTATAATGATGATGCAAATGGAAGTGAATGTAAATTGGCTATTTGCATTAAGAAATGTATTCTATTTATAGGATTTTCCCAAGGTTAGTTGGTAGAGAAATTTAACCATGGTTAGATGAGAGGCATTGAGTTGTGTTTCAAATAGGGGCCAAGATAACAAAAAGAGTGGTGAGGATAACAAAGGCTAAATGAGTGGCTAAGATAGCAAAGCCTTGGAGTGATCCTTGTGCTTTCAATTCTCCCTTCTCATTAGCTAATTGATTTTTGTCCCTTAGTGGTTGTTGAAAGAAATTAGGAATTAATTAATTCAAACAATTAATTAAATTATCCATGTAGGGGGATTAGATGTATTGGATTTGATTTAATTGAATTGAACTATATAACTAATTGAATAAATCAATTACATAGATTAATTAATCCCTCTTGGCTTGAATTTAATTAATTAATTTCTTTATTAGTTAATCTATAATATTGATTTGAGTTGACCACTTTGACTTTGGCTGACCAAATTAGGGTGCATACAAATGACCCTCTTTGAAGCAATGTGCAAAGCATGTTGTTTCAAGGAATATTTGATGTTTGATTATTGATATCTGATTAGATGACTGATGTCGCTTTGATGCACTTAATGATGTAACACTGATTTCTTGAGGATAAAACCTTGATGTGATTCTCTGATTTCAATTTCAATCCTTTTGATGCCTTGGTGATAAAACCTCGATGTGATTCCTTGATCCAGTTTGATGCCTAGCTTGATATTGATTTGATTGATTGATGTTGACGCATATTTGGTTGATGTTGGATAATGAAGCATATTTGATTGATGTTGGATAATGATGTAGAGTTGATGAAAACCTTGATAAAAATCCTTGATGAAACATTTAACCTGATTTTGATGACCCGCTGATGATTTCAAATGATTTATCATGTTTTGAATGATTTGTCATCATTACAATCCTATTCCTACTCAGGAAATGATTTGAAATAAATGTTTCCAATTTAGATTATTTTGAGTTTTGGATACGTCGATAAAAATCCTAATTTTAATTGATTTCCTGATAAGCAATGATGTGTACAAATGCCCCGGTCAAAAGGATGTATTAAAAAAAACTCCTTTTAATTAATTGATGTGATAAAAATACCCCACCAAAGAGGTAAAAGTGGGTTTAAAAGAGAAAAGTGACTTTTACCTCTCATTTGTTCATGCTCCTTTTGTGAATTTTTCTATGAGATTTGATTTTTCTCCTTCGTGGAAGCTATGGTGGTACCAATCTGAGAGCATAGATTTGAACGTGGGAGGCATTTTCAACATTTGAGAGCATATGGAGCCCCGGTATGTTCCCAATCTTGCCTTTTTCCTTCAAAATTGATGTATATAGTGTAAAATTTGATGTAGGGATCGTTGTTTATAGAATTTGGAATCGTTTTAAGCGTTTTGGAATCTATGCATGCCATTATGGCACTTGTGCATGATGTTAGAGTGCTGCCATGATGCTTTGGAGTGCGTACACTAGGGTCTAGGAAAGTGTTATGAAGCTTATGCATGTTTTTAGAGTGCATGCACCTTAAATTTGGCATATTCCTTATATTTGAGCACTTCCACAAGCTTTCATAGTGCCTATGCATACTTTTTGGCATATTCTCTTTGTTGTGGCACTTCCAAAAGTTTTCATAGCACCTATGCACACTTTTTGGTATATTCTCCTTGTTGTGGCGCTTCCACAAGTTTTCATAGTGCCTATGCACTTAAACGGGAAATGTAGAGGAGTTTGGGTGCTTCCATGACTTCTTGTGGTGCCTATGCACTCCTAGTGCATTATGAAAGTTGTTTGTGTACTTTTACACTAGTTTGTAGTGCGTATGCTAATTTAGGAACATCTTTTATGAATTAGATTGCTTCCACAACCAGTTTTGGTGCTTATGTACTTTGATGTACAAATGTAAGTTGTTTAGGGACATATGCATATCTAAATAACTCCAAGGTATGATAGGTGCTTGATGCTTGCACTTTTATTAGATAAACCACCATAATGAATTCATTGAATATATAGTGATGTGAGTTCCCTCATGTATGATGTTGATTTGAACTAAAGTGTATGATATCAATCATGATTAGTGTATTGATATTGTTAATATTGATCAAAAACAAGTGAAATAGGATGATGATAAGAGGTATTTTTTTCTCAAGATCTAGAGAAACAAAATAGGTTGATGCGCTCAAAAAGAGAAAGATAGGTGATAGATTAACTAGTTGGATAAACTTTAGATAATAAAAAAATGATGTTGATTGAAGAATTGTGTTTGATGCAAAACATGTTCTAATGGGGAATTGAATGTTCGAGGGTTATACCCTTGGCCATTCAATATGATACGGGATTTATCCTTAAGCAATGTGGCTTGAGGTATATGCTCGACATGCTCTAGTTTAGGATGAACATGGGTCTACTTACTACCTTAGTAGAATGTTGGCATTCTAGTCACAACACATTCCATCATCCTATGGGTGAGATGATGATTACCCAAGAGGATGTGTACATGATATTGCAAATTCTTGTTATGGGATAACTGGTATATTCTGATTCAGTGTATGATGGAGTGACACATCAATGAGTGTTTGAGGATATGACTATTGGTGATGAGACCATACCATGGCAGGATGAGACAATGTTACACCCCATTACCATCTATCCTAGCAACGTTGATTATGGGATTTTTATTACCAGATAGACGTGGACATAGATTTGTGTTTGGTTGTGGTCGTATCTTAGAGGAAATAATTACACACCCATGGAGATTTTCATTGGGATCGTTTGTACTTGATCATTTGTATCATGAACTACACCATGTGGTATATCAACATAGTGCAACTTTGTCATCAGGAGTTGTGTTACTCCAGATATGGGCTTGGGAGCATCTCCCTATTGCGGACCAGTTGGGAAGAGTAGTTGTCTCCACAACTATCCCTATATTCATGCATACAGAGGATTGATTTTCCACCGTCGATTGGGAAAATTGGAGTAGTAGAGGCGTATGTTAGATAATCTTGATTAGGTATGTTGGAGACCATATATTGGATGTGAGACATGGATAGACGATGATGCTAAGGTCCCATATTTTTTCATGGATCGATGGTTTATCAAATGAACTATCTTTGTGGTTGAGATATTTTTCTTCCATAGAGTTTTGAGATAGTATGGTCGAAATTAGTACCTTCTAGACGGTGTAGCTCACTATGCTCATGTCTAGTTAGAGCGATCATTCTGGGGACCTAGTATTGATTATAGAGTTGTTAGAGTAGAGGCTTTGGATCTTCAGCTGAAATAGTGGGTTTATGGAGATGATATCAGAGATGTAGGTGTGACTCCTCAGTATTTACAGTGGTATGCTCAACATCCTTTTTCCCAGGTTCACAGATCTTACTGATCCTATTCCTGATATTGATGATCTAGATTCAGAGAGTGATAACAATGACCTAGAGGATGGGGCTAGAGTACATCACAGACAGAGATGAGTTCCTGTTAGATGAGGTAGAGCTATTGCTTATTGAGGTGGCAGAGCAGGTCATGCTTTAGCTGGGAGAGTGGTTCATTCTGCAGATGAGGGAGTTGAGTTAGTATTGTTCAAGGTGGAATTCACGATAGAGGTTCTCTCCATGGTAGAGGTGTAGTTAATGCCAGAGGTGGAGTAGTATTATCTAGTCAAGATGACGATGAGTAGGAAGGTGACGGGGATGATGGTGGTAGAGTGAGGGTTTGAGGTGGATGGTCTCCTATGCCAGCTAAACATATACACATACATGTTTTTCCTAGACATGATGTTGATCCAGTTATGGCATAGGATAGACACGATCCTCTAGTTTAGTTGGGTGCCCCTGAGGTTCCAGTTCTTTTAGTGGCTCCTCCTGTATCTAGTCATGATTTTTGGGCATTACAGGTAGGTGTGATAGCTTATTAGAGCTAGGTAGAATAGTCTATGAGTATTATATAGAGTTTAGTGACACAAGTATCATAGATCCAAGCTAAGTTTATTCAGATAGGTCAGAGATTGACTCATATAGGTCCTTCGTCATCTAGGACTTCGAGTGATCCTGATGCTAGTTCCAGTGATGTTCCACCTTCAGGATCATGTGATGGTATTGAGGCTCATGATAGGCAGAGTTAGATTTTCCCCTAGATGATTAGATGCACATTGATGTTGGATCCTTTATGATTTACATATTTGATGATGGACACTTTGATATTTGACTTTTGATCAACTTTTGATAGAAACACTCACTTTTTTTATGGTTTATCTTCATTCTGATGTCATTATATGTTGGAATATATGTTTTTGATGATCTAGACATGGATGTAGCTTTTACATGATTATATCTATATGCTTATTTTTGTTTTTGTATGCACATGTATGGATGCATTTTACTTCCTATGTATGGATGCATGGAAATATGCACTTGATTGTCCTAAATGATTCTATGAATGCCTTTATGTCTACAACATGTTATATGTACATGTGATGATGCTATGAAATGTCATTTAGATAATTATGATGTGAGATAGAATAGTAAATGATCCTAGATGAATGTAAATGAATGATATTATGATTAATGCCTTGATATAAAATGAATATTTTTATGTGATGCACCTAGATGGTCTAATGCAATGTGATGCATTTATATTATTGAAATGTAGTGTAAATGAAATCTATGGTAATGATTAATGCTTTAGCAATATGCAAGTGTATGTACTAGAATGTACTACGAGATGAATGTAATTGATTGATGCTTTTAGTTATTTTTTATATGCAATGATAATGATGATAATGATTAATGATACATGATCATATACTTAATGCATCCAATTAATGATCTAATGTATAGTGATATGGTTATGTAACAAATATGAATAATGATGAATGAATGAAATTTCTAAAATGAAATGTACTTAATGATGAAATGAGACGTATGAACGAATTATGCACCCAAATGTAACTTATGTAATGATTTAATCTAAAATGCATTGTTTTTGCTAAAGTCCAACATATTCCATGTTTGAGGAGAAACTTTGATGATGTGACCTTGGTTACCCCTCTTTTTGATTGGTACCCTATTTTTGGCTTTGTACCCCCCTTTTTGGGAAATCCCATAAAAATCATCATGTAAGTGTTGGCAAGTGTTGCATTTTTTGAATGTTATGGGACACTTGAGGGTTTTCATTTATGGAAACACATATGGTATGATGATTTCTTGGAGTTGTTTATAGTTTTGGATATGCAAATAGTAAAATGACTAAGAACAGTAAATAAAAATACAGAGTATATCGGTACAGTTTTGGACAACAAATATAGTATATGATGAATGATCACATGTGAGCTTAGAGGAAGACATTTTGGGATATGTATGACCTTTGGTTAAGGTTGCTTGAGTTGTGGTGATGATCGTAGTGAGTTATAGTGTTTTGAAGATGTGAAGACAGAGTAACAGAGATACATGGAAAATGAACAGTCGCGATGATTAAAGGAGCATGACATGGAATACAAACATGCTAAGTTGGATTGGGATTGTGGATTACCTATGCTTTGGTAGTATAAGGTCGTCGACTTTGTATTTACTCTTTTCATATGTATTAATTCTATTTTTTAATGTATTAGACACACACACACACACACACACACACACACACACACATATATATGGGAAGAGATTTTTGTAAAGAGAAGTGTAAAAGAGATAATGATATGAAGTAGATGGAATGCATGGATGCATTGTAATGTCAGACATATGCAAGTCACAGCTGATGCTTGTAATGTTCACTATTGAGAATTGATTATAACAAAACTATTTATGATTGTAAGAGTAATGTGCTCAATATACCTTTAATAGGGTTTTGTATTCCCTTAACAGGGAAATGTACTAATGTAATATTTAGCTCCTAACAGGGCTAGGTATCCTAAAAAGGACACTATACTTTTAGTGCATATTTGTGGGTACCATCCCCACCAAGGTTTTCCCTTGGACAGGGTTTCCTTGACAATAATTCATGATGTTATAATTTATGTATTGTGTTCTTATGTTCTTTTCATTTTAGTTTTATATGGTTAAGTTGGAAATTAATAAGTTCATGTTTAAAGTGTTGTAATACTGATTCACCCCCCTCTTAGTACTACTTAATCCTAACAATTGGTATCAGAGATTTTGGCCCTTGGAAAGATATTTTAACAACTTAAGGGAGATCGAGATGGATTTTGATAGTTTGGAGGAAAACTTAGAAGTAGCACTTGAAGATCTTGACAAAGCTAAAGTAGAGAATGGTGACTTGAAATTCAAATTGAGAAGAGCAGAGGAATTCATTACGAAACTAAAATAACATCTTGAACTTTCCAGAAGTCAGAGATAAGATCTTGTAGTTCAAATCAAAGAGGACTCAGATAATGATACTTCATATCAGATAAATCAGCTTGAATGAGAGAAAGATACTTTGAAGCTTAATCATGAAACCATTTCACTGCAGATGGCTAAAGAGCTTCAACATGAAAAGGATGTTAAAAACAAAATTGAAGAAACCTTTAAGGACACTAATATTATGATGGGACAAATGAATACTGAAATTGATCACTACAAGAACAAATATTTGGAATTGGAGAATATAATCAGATCATAAAAGGAGAATTTGTTGAGGCAAAGAAACATATTGAGAGAATTCACATGAGCAGTGATTTGATCAATGAATAGAGAGAAAGATGGAAACCTAAAGGAGACATGACTGGAGTTTGCTTCAATGAAGTTGAATGTTCTAAGAATCAAGAAGAAAAATCTGATGCGAAGATTGATGGAAAAAAGACCTACTCTTGGAGAACCTAAAGAACAGATTAGACCTTTCAGAGGTAGATGTTTTGGATGCAACAAGGTTGGAAACATGAAGAGAGACTGCAGAGGTAAAACCCATTTCAAACCTTTTAATGGCTATTGTAATAATTGTCATGCATATGGACACAAGAAAAAAAAATGTAGGAAACTTGATCAATCAAGATACAAACAAGATTACATTAGGGAAGAGACAACAACTAAGATCACATATTTCAAATGTAATAACTTTGGGCACATCACAAGGTATTGTAAGTTGCAGGTTAATCAGAATAGATCACCTTCTATATGCTACAAATGTAACAATCTAGGTCATTTAGTGAAGTTTCACAGGTACAACAGAAGAGGACCACCTCCTATGGTCATAAAGAAGAACATTGGTGATACTAGTAAGAGTCTTACAGAGTACAAGAGTGAATTTGATAGTTGTTTCAAGAAATAAAAAGATATCAAATGTAATAAAGTATGGAAGGTAAAGGAATCTAGTGAGGAAAAGGTTTAGGGAGGGTCAGTAGATGCTACTGAGTCTTTGCCTAATGCTAACATTGCTACGTCAACCTATATGGCCAAGCATGACCTTAGGGGGGAGCATTGGATGAATACATCAAAAAACTATCCAGCCCATGAATTTGAGGAGTAAGCTCTTACAAGATTAAGGAGAGTATGTAGAAATATTTTGGATCACATATCTGTGATCACATGGTTTTAAAAGCCTATATCTTGTGATTGCCAAATTGTTATTCTACTAGTTTTTGTGTAGAAATGAGTTCATTGGGAACTGTTTCATTTCTTCACTCAGCGAAGTATAAGGTTAATTGAAAGAACATAATTGAACATCATTTGCAGAGTAGAGCCTAAGGAGAATAGAGTCTTGAGTAGAAGAAAAATTAGAGCAAGTTTCTTGAAGGATTTGATAAGTGCAAAAATTCACGTTTCAATAGTAAAGAGGTATTTAGATCAATTGTGAAGCTTTGAAAATGGATACTCCTGTGATTTTAGATGTTGCAGAGAGAACTAGATACAAATTCAATAAACACCCTTTCAAATCTACTGAGGATGACCCCGAAGATGCATTTTCTCAAACACCCTATGATGTTCTACATGTCAAAGATATTAGGGCATATATACATTGTAAGTATGAATCTCTGGGAGATGATGAGATTGCTACAGAGATGGAAGACATGATAGGTGATGATGGAAAGATGAAAGATGAGTTTGCACATCTTAATAACCTGAGAATTATGAAAATAACTGAGCTTTGTAACTTTGACGAAGAAGAATTTGTTAGAGATTGGAGGCAGTGTACCTAAGGAGTTATATGAGAAATTGGAGATAATGAAGAAATTAGCATAGAAGGAAGATGAAGTGATTAGAGAAAAAGAAATTGAAGGCATATTGCATGTTGTAGTTGTTAAGGAGATTGATAGAAGATTGAGTGAACTAAAACCCTTACTAAGAACCAAGACAAGACTAGTAAAGATAATGGGAAGAAAATATGATGAAGTAATTGAGGATACACAGAGAGATGTAGAAAAATTATTGATGGGAACTAAAACTGAGGACAAGGACATCTCACCACCTAAGGCTCCTAAGCCCAAATCAATTGAGAAAGGTGAATCATCAAGGAAAGCTGAAATAAATCTTGATAAATCAATGAGCGAAGATGTTAGTCAGTATGTAAGAACTATAAAGCAACCAAATTTATATGTTTCTGGAGTGCCTATGTTATTGGACACTCCACAGGATGTGAATGACCCCTTTGTGCAGGATACAAACATTGAATAAATCAATGACAAGGAAAAATAGAAGGAAAATGTTTATTAAAAAGTGGAAGATACCGTGAATAAGGTTGAAGTAAAGCAGGAAACTGTTACATCTGATTCTTCACCTTTATTGTTGGCAAGTGGTGACAAGTCTTTGAGCACTAACGTTAAGAACATGGCTAAGGATGAGTTGATGAAGTTGTACTTCATCGCATTTGCTAAAGCTAAAGATAGATCTGATCAGAAAGGAGAAAATAAGGCTAAGTTAATGACAAGATAAGTTGACACTTTGAACAAACTACTTCTAGCACCTATTGTTTTTCAAGGAAAAGATTATGCAGATAACTTGACCAAGGTACTAGATGACTTTGACACTCATTATGAGTCATTAGAGAAGATCGTTGAAGAGAAGGCTGAGAAGAAATATCTTGAGAAGAAATTGGATGAAGTGTGCAAGTCTATTTCATGGGACTTGGGCATACTCAACAAAAGTACATTTGAGGCTAAAATTTGTGTCACACAAGGAAGGAAGTTATACAATTACTGTATCAACCCTATCATACATATCAACAACATTGAAGACACTGTAGATAAGGATAGAGCTACTTTGGATAAATTGATGGACAGTTGTGAGACCTCCTCACAATCTGTATTGGAGATAGATAGAGAGGTGTCCAAAATTTTGGACGAATTGAGTGTATTTGATACAAAAAGAGGGAGATTTATGGTCAATTCTGGTTTGCTAAAGAGTCTAAACACTCCCAAGCTATAAATTTTTGAGGTCCATATATCTGACATGGATAAGATAGGACAAGCCCTTACAACACATATGCCTACTGACCTAAAGGTAGCAGAGACTACTTCATTCGCACTGAATGGGTTGATTCATGCGATTTTGGTGAAGACATGGACAGAGGAAGTGAAGATCTTGGAAGACTCTTTCTGAGATGTACTAAAGATGGTCTAAATTTTTTGATAAGCAGTGGTACAATTTTGATGTATTCTACATTTTTGTATACCTTTGTTATTGATGTCAAAGGGAGAGAACAGAAGAGATGAGAAATGTATGGAAATTGTATAGGATATACAGAGATATCTTTTTGGTATTGACACTTAGTCATTTTTCACTAAGTGTTGCCATCAATGCCAAAGGGAGAGATTGTTGGCAAGTGATGCATTTTTGGAGTGTTATGGGACACTTGAGGGTTGTCATTTATGGCAACACATTTGGTATGATGATCTCTTGGAGTTTTTTACAATTTTGGATATGCAGATAGTAAAATGACTAAGTACAGTAAACATAAATACAGAGTATAGCAGTACAGTTTTGGATAGCGAAGATAGTATATGATGAATGATCACATGCGAACTTAGAGGAAGACATTTTGAGATATGTATGACCTTCAGTTAAGGTCACTTGAGTTGTGGTGATAATCGCAGTGAGTTACAATATTTTGAAGATGCGAAGATAGAGTAACAGAGATACATGCAGATGAACAATCGTGATGATTAAGGGAGCATGACATGGAATCCAAATGTCCTAAGTTAGATTGGTATTTTGGATTACCTGTGCTTTGGTAGTATAGGGTCACCAAATTTGTATTTACTCTTTTCATATGAATTAATTCTAATTTTTAATGTATTAGAGAGTCGATTGAATGATGTAATACACACACACACACATATGAAGATATTTTTGTACAACAAAGTGTAAAAGAGATAAGATGATATGAAGCAGATGGAATGTGTGGATGCATTGTAATTTCAGACAAATGCTAGCTACAACTGGAACTATCTAAGCATAGCTGATGCTTGTAATGTTCACTACTGAGAAATGATTATAAAAAAATAATTTTTGATTATAAGAGAAGTGTGCTCAGTATACCTTTAATAGGGTTTTGTATTCCCCTAATAGGGAAATGTACGAATGTAATATTCATCTCCTAACAGGGCTAGGTTTCCTAACATAGACACTATACTTTTAGTGCATATTTGTGGGTACCATCCCCACCGGGGTTTTCCCTTGGCTAGGGTTTCCTCGACATCAATTCATGGTGTTATGAGTTATGTGTTGTGTGCTTATGTTCTTTTAATTTTAGTAATTATATGGTTAAGTTGGAAATTAATAAGTTCATGTTTAAAGTGTTGTAATATTGATTCACCCCCCTCTCAATATTACTTAATCCTAATAGTAAGAGTAATCTAAAATGAATGCAAATGAAACTAACATTGTCACTTATCTATAGATTGCATTATTTTTTTTCTATTTTCATCATTGAGATTTTTTGAGAACCTACAAAGGTACAACCCTCACTGGTGAAATGTTCAACCATGACTGTATGAATACCTTGTGCCACAAATGTCAATAATGAAAATGGTACAACCCTCACTGGTTAGATTTACAAACCATGGGAGTATGAATACCGCTTTCATTAGATTCAATGTTGCAAGTGGATATTGGTATTAAGATATGAGAATTCTAAATGTTGAAGATATCTATTTGTGTAAAAAAACAAAGGTACGATCCCTTTTGATATTAAAATGTCCTCGATGATTATTTAATGATCATGTCATTAGACTAACTTGCATACACTAAGGAACCAACCTTACAAACAGAAATAAAGAAAAAATCATGTCTCCATCATTGCTTATTGATGGAGGAGCATCTTAGGATCTTTGCAATCTTGCATCAAACAAAAAGAATTTCCTTCTTGTTTGTTTGTTGTTATGTTCTAGTTGGGTAGTTCCGGTGTTTTGGTTGGTGGTTGATTTGTGCTTGTTATTTTGTGTTGCGGTCATGACAACGTGTTTTTGGCTTCATCCTAGAGCTTATCCTATGATCATACCTCATTTGGTTTCATCATGTGTAAGTTATGGTAGATTCTTCGTGTATATGTCATAATCTTGATTTCCCGATTGGTTGTGTTTTCGATCAGTTTCCCGATCTTCCGATGGGTTTTCCTGGCGTGATCATGCCAGCTCATTATTGTGTTTGAAGCCGACCTTTTGTGTGATCGCATCTCTTAAATATTTAATTGGAGGTTGTTCCTAAAGATTTGGGTCCTCACTTATTTGTTGTAATACATTTTCTCAATTCTTGGGAATGTAAGCTTTTCTAGGCTAACTAGATGCTATGATGGATTTATAATCTTATGGACTTGTTCCTAAGGGATGTGATGATCTCATAAGATTATTTGGCTTATCTTGGGTAGGATTTGGAGGGTTTTGAATGTAATCAAGCTTGTGTGCTTGGTATGTATGACTGGCATGTGAAACAACATGTTGCAGATCTGTTGTAAGTAATTTTTGATGATAATAAAAGGCTAAATATCTTATTTTTACCTATTTGTCTTCTTCTCTTCTATTGTATCTTGTTGGCTACAAGGGTTGAACCAATCTCCTTGAGGTTTCTCCATCCTTGACTTTGTCAAGTGGTATCGTATATAAAGCATGGTTAAACAGAAGATAGAACAAGGTAGGGGTTGGATGAGGTTGAGATTCCTGTGTTGGTAGATCTGAGCTCTTGACTTGTGAAGCCCTAGACCTATTGATCGTGAGGTGGAAGAGTGAAGATTTGACTTGCAATCACAAAGGACTTCAACAAGGTGGCTAGGAAGGGTTTTTTTGCCGGTTGTTAAGAGTTGAAGGCATACCAATTGGAGGCAGGTTGCTTGTGTGTCTATAGATCACTGGTTGGAGAAGCATCTTATAATAGATCATCAGTTGAAGATACATTTGTACCAAAGGATTGGAAGATTATACCTATAAGAATTAACCCTAGAAGGCTAGAGAAAATGATGGAATACTTTAGGGTTGAATTGAGGAATGAGATCATAAATGTGTTGACTGGATTAAGAAGGAATCCTGAAACTGAAGAAAAATTTGAGGAAGATGCTGAAGATCTTGATACAATAGATGCTGAGATCCCTGCAGATGAGGAGAGATTATTGAGAGATTTAGAACAAGTAAAAGTCATAGGATGGATGTTTCTACTTTCACCATCCTGAGGATTTGATAGATTGGATTAGAGAGTTAGACGATTACTTTGAGCTTGAGGATATCCGAGATCCACATAGGGTTAGGTTAGCACAAACTGAGTTGTAAGGCCATGCTTCCTTATGGTGGAAATAATTACAGAAAGATAGAGAAGAGCATGGTGAGACAAAAATCACTAGATGGAAGGTGATGGTTGCTAGGTTAAAAGCTAAATTCATCCTCGAGGATTATTAATTAGAGTTGTTCAAGAAGTTGCATAACTTGAGGCAGAAGGACATGAGTGTGGAAGAATATATAGAGGAATTCTATAAGATGAATATTAGATCTAGTCACAAAGAGGACCTAAGGAGAAGGTGGCTAGGTATGTTAATGGTCGTAGATTTAATATTTACGATGAGTTGAGTATGTTGAGGATTTATACTATTGAGGATGCTTATCAATATGCATTGAGGGCAGAAGATAAGTTGAAGAGAAGACAAAGTAACCCTAGAGGAAGAGAGAAGCAATTTAGCAACAATGGCAAGGAGAATCAAATCATTGAAGTTGAATCTAATCATAGGATACCTAGAAGAGGTAATGGTAGCAAGGAGTTAAAAGGTGCTTGTTTCAAATGTGGTGGCATAGGACATAGGGCTTTTCAAATTTCTAAAGGATCTAGTAATAACATGGGTAAACATAATCTTATGGCACATGAGGAACAAACTGCTAGTGAAGTTATGAAAAATGAAGCTGAACCTGAGATATGAGTCTCTTATGCTTAGGAGAGTTATGTTGATTAAAAAGGTAGCTGAAAATTTATAAAGGAGGAATTTGTTTAGGACTGTTTGCAAATTAGGAGGTAAGTGTTGTAAGGTTGTTGTGGACAATATTAGTACTGATAACTTGGTATCAGAAGAGATGGTGTAGAAGCTTGGGTTGAAGAGGCTTAAAAATCCTTGTCCTTATGGGATAGGTTAGTTTTCAGATGATCATATGGTGAAGGTAAAAGAGAAATGTTTGGCTAACTTCAACATTGGACCTTACAGAGATGAAGTGTTATGTGATGTGGTGTCTATGAGTACTTATCATGTTCTATTGGGAAGACCTTGGAAATTTGATAGAGGAGCTATTCATGATTGCAGAAGAAACTTGGTCACATTAGAGAAGGATGGACATAAGTTTACTTTAGTTCCTTTGAAGAAAGCAAAAGGGAGATTGCAAGGAATCTGAGTATGGTAAAGAGTTATTGTGTAGAGAAGCGGACTACAGATGTTAGTATGGATTGAAAGAAGGATCTTGAAGTTAAATATGATAAAGGCAAGTTGTTATCTGACTATAGGAAGGGTGAAGTTGAGCAATAAAGGACCTTGGTTGCTGAACAAATGACGGTTTGTAACAGAGGTAAATCAATTATGCAAAAGGGAATAGGTAGTAATATGAGCTCTGGTGTTGATAGAAGATATGATAGAGTGAGTACAAAGAGGAGTAATTTGATGGATCTAGCAGAGAAGAGTCCAGAGGTACAGAGGCAGAGAGTTGCAAATAAAGAGGATGTTTGGATCAGAAATGAGCATGAGATTTATGTTCCACATCTTTTAAAATGTTCATAATTTTCTCTTATGGAACATTTTATTTTACCTGGGGTGTTTGATGTAGGAGCATCTTAGGATCTTGGAAATCTTGCATCAACCAAAAATATTTTCCTTTTTGTTTGTTTGTTGTTCAGTTCCAGTTGGGCAATTCTTGTGTATTGTTTGGCGATTAACCTGTGCTTATTATTTTGTGTTTCAATCATGATTGCGTGTTCTTGGCTTCATCCTGGAGCTTATCCTATGATCGCACCTCATTTGGTTTCATCACACGTAAGTTATGGCATATTATTCATGTATTTGTCCTATTCTTCATTTCCTAATTGGTTTTTATGTTTCTGATTGGTTTCCCAATCTTCCGGTGGGGTTTTCTGAGTGTGATCATGCCAACTCATTATTGTGTTTGAGGCTGACCTTTTTTTGTGTCATATCTCTTAAATCTTTCTTTGGAGGTTGTTCCTAAATATTCAAGTCCTGACCTATTTGTTGTAATATGTTTTCTCAATTCTTGGTAATGTAATCTTTTCTAGACCGACTAGATGTTGCAATGGCTTTATAAGCTTATGGACTTGTTCCTAAGGGACAATATGATCTCATAAGATTATTTGGATTAGCTTGGGTAGGATTTGGAGGGTTTTTAGTGTAATCAGGCATGTGTTCTTGACATGTATGAATGGCATGTGAAACAACATGTTGCAGACCTGTTGTAAATAATTTCCGATGATAATAAAAGGTTGAATCTCTTATTTTTACCTATTTGTCTTGTTTTGTTCTGTTGTATCTTGTTGGATGCAAGGGTTGGACCGCTCTCCTTAAGGTTTCTCCATCCTTGACTGTTTCACTTATCTAGTCTAATACATCATTGATCTGCTAAAAAGACATGATATAAAAATCAAGAAACATCTTTGAACTATCTATGCTATTTTTTTGTTGATCCATTTTCTTAGAAAAAAATTCATCTAATTTTAATCCCGTGTTCATATTGTTTAATTTTTTATGGTCCAAATTAGCATTTGATGTGCTTTGACTTTGAATTTGATGTGAATTATACATTTGGATTTTTGAAATTTGATGTTTGGATCAATTGACAAGCATCAAAGATTGTGATTCTTGATTTTTGATAAAGGTGTTGAAGTCTTACTCGTGTCTATTTCTCTTATGAGCTCTTGGAATTTGAATTGTACCCCTAATTGGATTTTACAGTGATATTGGACTAAGGAAACTTTCAAAACCGTTACAAAAGCTTTGGTTATGCAAATGCAACTTTGAGAGTTTATTATGACAGAATGTAATGAGATAATACAAGAATGGGGAAATGCAAAATGTTATGCAACTAGGCTTGACTTAGGGCAAGTAGCACCTATTTTCTAAGTTTTCACCACTTGGGGTTTATTGCACTTTTTCTCTTTGTTTTTCTTTTTTTGCTACCAAGGTGCCTATTGCTAGGTTTTCACCAAGGCACTTTTTCTCCCTTTTCATTTTTTTTAATATTTCTCTAGTGTCTTGATCTTTGGATAATGATCTATTGAAAAATATGCTATAATGGCCCATGATTGTTTAACATATGCCCAAAGATTCTGATAGGGTAATAGCAAGGAGAATGATATGGAGGATAAGGCAGATTGTGGATAAGGATTCATGTGATTGGATAAGGGGGATGAAAGGATGACAAGTAGGTGTTGGATAATGGATGGGATATTGGAAGGTTTGTATAGGGTTAGATGTAAATGGTGGAAAGATCAAATTTGGCACAAACACATCGAAGGGTGATGGAATGATGGAGGAATATTGGATGAAGGAGGTGAGAATGTATCTAAGGTTGTAGATTTTAGGATATAGGGACCCAAAGTAGACATGGAAAGTCTAAAATGTTTTGAAGGAGATGGAGTGAAAGCCTTTGGAAACTTGAATGTCAACTTTGATTTTTCTTTTATGTGCAAGTCTTTCAAATGTGACCTGGGAATCCACATAATTTTTTCTTTCTTTCTTTTTTGATGCTTTTGAATGTATTTCTTCAATTAGGTATTTTGGAACCCACATTTTCTTCTATTTCCTTTTGATTGATGGACCTTGGTGGTCCCTTTGATATTTCCTTTTGCTTGATGGACCTTGGTGGTCTCTTTGCTATTTCATTATGCTTGATGGACCGTTGTGG
The DNA here is from genome assembly GCA_018584345.1 of Thuja plicata. Classification (NCBI taxonomy): domain Eukaryota; kingdom Viridiplantae; phylum Streptophyta; class Pinopsida; order Cupressales; family Cupressaceae; genus Thuja; species Thuja plicata. The sequence goes on from MU228097.1 coordinate 427,425, forward strand.
TCTCTTTGATATTTCCTTTTTCTTGATGGACCTTTGTGGTCTCTTTGATATTTCCTTTTGCTTTGTATTCACATGTCGATTAGATTGGACATGTTGACTTTTATACACATGTGGATTCTTAGATTTATGATTTCCTTGTTTGACAACCAAGTTACTTCCAAAGGTTTTGGGAATAATGGAAGGATAGGAATGATATGGAGGGTTCATATGGATAGGTGATTCAAAATTCATCAAGTATGTGTGCCTTTGTTGATCTTGATATGTGATAGGGCTATTGGATGGTGAGCTAGAAATAGTAGGCATGGTTGATGGAGGGATATATGGACCCAATATGGATGAAAGATATGAAGGCTTTAGATTTTTTATATAGGAACCAAGAATGGATTTTGAATATGGGGAAGGTGTATGGTTACATTTTAATGGAGGGATATAAGGTATGAAAGGGGTATCAACATCTTTAGGGTGAGCTATATTTCCATAGTCATCATCTTTTGGATTTATCTTTATACCAATAAGCTCAAGAGTAGCTTTGATAGGAGAAAGAGAAGCTTGAGGGAATTTATTACCATGAAATGGGTTAGGAGGAATGAGGTATTTTTGAGGTAGACATGGAGGATCATGACAAGGAGTTGATGGGATACTCCGATCTTGACAAGGATCTTTTGATGGTATAGGAAGGGTAATTTTATCTTGATTTTCAATAAGATCATGACAGATGATAGAAGGGATATCTTGATCTTTCTTGGGATGTATATGGGATATAGGGCTTGGAGGGATAATTTGTTCTTGAGGTGGATGAATATCATTTTTGGAAGGAGATCCTTGTGAGATTCTAGTGTATAGTTGAAAAATGGAAGCACTTCCATTTTGGACTGGTTTAGCCATCCGAGTAAGTGGTTTGGGGTCATGTCAAGCACCTTGAATGGGTATCTGACTTGTATCTAGATTTTACCCTTGTTCTGCCCCCTTTTCTACTTCTCTCTGGCCTATTTCTGGCACCTTGATCTGCAAATCTGAGTTCCTTGACCTCCAGGTCACTTCTGGGTCAAGGTCGACCTCGACCTTGACCTAGGTCAAGGTCGACCTAGACCTTGACCTAGGTCAAGGTTGACCTCAACCCTGACCTAGGTTAGAGTTGACCTAGACCCTAACCCAGGGTCCAAATTTCAAGTTTTTGTGGTTTCTAAATGTCGGGCTTCAGAAAGATTTAATTCCCACTTTCGAGTGGGTTGTTTCGGTCTTTGAGGCAACGACCCTTGAAATTATATTTAATATAGGTCCACTGCTTTCGGGTGGGTTGTTTCGGTCTTCGAGGCAACGACCCTTGAAATTATATTTAATATAGGTCCACTTATAAGGGTATAGGTCTAATTGGAATTTAATTCTCCTATGTAATTCCAATTCTCCTATGTAGGCCTTTCTAGAAGATTGTGCCCTATATTCATATATAAGGAAGCCTTCTCCTCTCATTTTCTCTAAGTGAAATCTAAGTGTGAAAGACAACTCTATGCACGATCTATTGAAGCAATGGTGCATGAGCACCTAGGTAGGGCTATAATGTGACCTAGGGATTCTAATTTTTTTTTGGCTTGTAGTGGTCCTAGCCACACCAATAGTGAAATAATAGGACTAGGTGGGTCCTAGGATTTTTGGAGTTAGATGAGGAGGTCTATTTAGGTTTTTAGTGATGTTATTTTCAGTAATGTCCAAAGTTGCTCTTTTGTTCCATATTGCCAATGTTGGGGTAATAGTGAAAATGATCCATCCAGGGGTCAAATTGGACAAGTAAGGGTTCACAAGACCTATTTGATGTTGAATTAGCCTAACTATGCAATTGGCTAAGTTCTTGAGGTGTTTGTTCATTTTTATGCAAGAAGCACAGAAGTTGCAAAAGTTGTCAATGTTGTCATTGACAACATTGACAACATTTCTTGCAATAATGTATTTTAGGGCATTGGAGGGTTCTAATTGTTTGAAACTATTGGATTAGGACCATTTACACCTATATAAGACCTCCCTCGACCTTGTGCACAAGTTGGTTGATTTTGCAAAGTTATTGTATATACTGTATAATCAAGGAAACAATTGCAGTTCTTATTTTTCTGAGCATTTTGTATTCTCATGGATTAGATACCATACTGTAACTCTTGAATATGTTAGAGTAGTGTTTTTTGAGATTATGTGTGGTGGTAGTTTTGTATTTGGTGTTCATTTAGTTAGTTTTGTAAATTCTTTTTGTTTTAAACCAGTTGCTGGTCTGAACCAAGCCACTTCTGGAAATGGGATCATAAGTCCTCTTCCCACCATGGATTTTGCATGGGCCTATGGGATTAGGGAGATGAATCTATGTACATATTTTATAGTGAAGGAGGGGCCCTGGGAAGCAAGGGAGCTATTTTTAATGTGATTCCCTAGGCGAGTGAGAGATGCATGGCTAGGGATCACAGGAAGTTGCAGAGCTAGTTGGAGGGTTTGAAAGCATTGATTGCTTCAATTAGGGATTGTGGAGAGGTATTAGGATGTGTGGAGGAGCCCCAACTTTGGGGATAATATTGGGTCAGGTGTTTTGAATGATAAGAAACAAAGTCTTTGTGGAGACAGTCTTGATGCTTAAAAACCCTAATTTTTAGGCATGATTATAGGAGCCACTGTACGGACACCTTTGGGAAGTAACACCTAGAAAATGTTTAGGGTATTGATAAAGGGTATCAGAATCCAATGCTAGTTTTCCAACTTGTTAAGGATTTTTGCAAGATATTTGGGAAAAATTGCCTAATTAGGCTTAATGCTTATAGCCATGTTTTGGGTGAATTTGACTTGGTTCTTGGTACTCATTTAGGGTTCCATGGTAAAGGGTGTTTATGGAAATTGGATTGGATCCAATTAACCATCTAGTAGACTACCTCTCCATATGGAATAGTTCTTGATCAGTTTGGATCAATTTGTGAAGAAGGACAAGAAGAGCACTATGGCTAGGTGTTGAGTTGTTTTGATTTCCTTATTGGTGTACTCAAGCTGAATTGGAGTGGGATCTTGTGGAAAGGATCCTTGTATATTAGGGTTAGTGAAGAACCCTAATTAGGCTAGAGAAAATTCACATTGAAGACCCTAGTGGAGGATATGGTAGGAGAGCAAGGATTGTTGTTACATCAAATTGGTATCAGAGCCAGGTTAAAGACTTGTGAAGTCAGTGTATGTCTGCAGCTACTGGTGAATCAGTAGGAGAGTCAAGAATGGTGACTAACATAGAGCTAGCTAAAGAGGTGTATGAGAAAAAGGAGAAGAATAGAATCCTTGAAGAAGCCTTAGAAGGAATGAAGATAAGGCTAGAAGAAGTTCCTAATGTAGTAGCTAGAAACAAAGAAGTTGAAAGCAGTGATAGGGGTAAGACGATTGTTGAAGAAGACCTTATCCCTGAACTAGAACCTATCTTGATTGAAGAACCCTTTCTAAAATCCATAAAAGCCCTAGGAGGAAAGGCATTGGAAGGTATATCCTTGTTTAGTGGGAATATGGACATTGAGGCGATGATGGATTGGATTGAAGGAATGGAGAACCATTTCGAGTGTGAAGGGGTGACAGAGGCACATAAGCTAAAGGTGGCCAAATCAAGACTTAGAGGGTCAGCCCTAACATGGTGTAAATACCTTCAATATGAGAGGGTTAGAATGGGTAAGCAACCCATAGCCAACTAGAATGCAATGGTGACCAAGCTAAAGGAGAATTATCTACCACAGGACTATGAGATTCAACTCCATAAGAAAAGACAAAATTTGAAGCAAAAAGAATTGGACGTGGCCTCATATATAGAGGAATTCCAAAGATTGTGTCTTAGGTCTAAGCAACAAGAATATGAATCAATCAAGGTTGTTAGGTACTTGGGTGGATTGAAATGGAACATCCAAGAAGAAATTAGTTTGTGGACACCAACTATAGTTCAGAGGTGTCATCAATTAGCCCTAAGAGTGGAGGAAAAGAACAAGAAGAAAGGTGACTCTAACTTCAAAAATAGAGGCAGAGGAAGATACAAAAGGGGTCAAAGAGGAGGCTATCAAGGTAGAGACAATGAGAAAAGGATACAAGGTGAGAACAAACTAACAGAGCATAATACTGAAAGCACTTCAAGAGGGGGCTATAATAGAGGTAGGGGTAATCAAGGAGGTCCTAACAAAGGAAGAGGAGGTAGAAGTAACTCATACTTTGCAAGTATGAAGTGTTACAAATGTGGTCAATTAGGCCATCTAGCATATAGATTCCCTGACAAGCCTACTACTTCAAATCATGATAAGAGAGTGGCCTATGCTCATGAAGACACTTCAAGTATCAAAGCACTTGAGATTGACCATCTAGATTTAGAGATGGGCGAACTTAATGTTTAGGAGGGTATTGATAAGACAACCAATTCAGGATGAACCCAAGCATAGGAGGGCTTTGTTTAGGATAAGATGCAAGATCCTTGGAAAAGTTTGTAAGGTGATAGTGGACTCTGGTTCCACTGATAATATCATCTCAGAGGAAGCAATCAACAAACTCAAGTTGACCAAAGTACCCCATATAAATCCCTATAAGGTGACATGGCTCAACAAAGGCCAAAGTGTATTGGTGAATGAGAAGACATGGGTTGAATTCTCTATAGCAGGGTATAAGGACAAACTCTTGTGTGACATCCTACCAATAGATGCTTGTCATTTGCTGTTAGGAAGACCTTGGCAAGTTGACAATGGGGCAATATATCATGGAAAGGAGAATTATATCACATTCAAGAAAGGAGGCAAAACTTTCAAGATTCAATCTTTGCTAGAAGAGGATGATCCACAGTCCAAGACTCCTAACATCATGTTTTGTACTGGAAAGGAGTTTGTGAGAGATCTCAAGGATGATGAGAATGAAGGGTATGTTATTATGGTAAGACCTAAGGAGGAAGAGAAGCTAGTTAAGGAGCCATTGCCATCAGAGATACAACTATTTCTTGGGAAGTATAAATACATAGTGAGTGATGGCACTCCTGCAACCTTACCTCCTGGAAGAGTAATAAGTCATCAGATAGACTTTGTCCCTGGTGCATCTTTTCCTAATAAGGAAGCTTATAAGCTAACCCTTGATCAGAATTTGGAGGTGGCAAGGCAAGTACAAGAACTCTTGGATAAGGGATTGATCAAGAAGAGTATAAGCCCATGTGCAGTCTTGGTTGTGTTGGAATCCAAGAAGGGAGGAAAATAGAGACTTTGCATAGATTCAAGGGCTATAAATAGAATTACAATAAGGTATAGGTTTCCCATACCTAGGATTAAGGATCTCATGGATTTCCTTGGAGGGGCAATGTACTTTACCAAGTTGGATTTGAAAATTGGTTATCACCAAATCAGGGTGAAAGAAGGGGATGAATGGAAAATGAAATTCAAGACCACAAATGGGTTATATGAATTGCTTGTGATGCCATTTGGCCTCACAAATGCTCCAAGCACATTCATGAGGCTCATGAATGAAGTGCTCAAGGACTTCAAAGGGAAGTTTATAGTTGTATATCTTGATGATATACTGATATTTAGCAAGACAAAGGAGGAGCATATCAAGCATGTAGAGGTAGTGTTTCAGAGATTACATGAAGAGAAGCTGGCTATCAATCTTGAAAAATGTGAGTTCTTCAACCAAGAACTAGTATACTTGGGCTTTGTAGTGTCCAAAGGGTCTTTGAAGATGGATCAAGACAAAGTTGAAGCTATCCTAAATTGGCCACCACCTACCACAACCAATGAGGTAAGAAGTTTCCATGGCTTATCCCAAATTTATAGGAGATTTATCAGGAACTTTAGTGGTATTTGTGCACCTTTATTAGAAACCATTAAGGGTGGGGTCAAAGCTAAGTTTAGGTGGACCTTAGAAGCAGGGAAAGCCTTTGAGACGTTGAAGAAACAAGTAGCCACTCAACCTATCCTATAATTGCCTAGTTTTGAGAAACTATTTACTATTGATTGTGATGCAAGTGGGATTGCAGTAGGGGTGTATTGAGTCAAGAAGGTAGGCTAGTAGCCTTCTTTAGTGATAAATTGAATGAAGCTAAGAAGAAATACTCTTCTTATGACTTATAACTATATGCTTTAGTTCAGTCCCTTAGAAAGTGGAGGCATTATCTATTACCCAAATAATTTGTTGTGTTTACTGACAACCAAGCCCTTAGTTACATCAATACTCAGGAGAAACTAAGCAATAAACACATGAAATGGAAGGAATATTTGCAAGCATTCACATTTATAATTAAGCATAAAAAAGGGCAATTGAATAAGTTTGCAGATGCACTAAGTAGGAGATTGTTGATAGTCCAAGAGGTTCAGTTGAATAGCATTGGAATTGATAGTTTCAGAGATCTCTACAAGGTAGATGGAGATTTTGGTGAAGCATACAAGGTGTGCGTTGATTTTCAAAATCATTTCCATAGCAAGTTTTCTGATTTTACTTTGCAGAATGGATTTTTATTCAAGGAAATTAGTTGTGTGTGCCAAGAGGTTCCATGAGAGAGAATCTCATACATGATAACACACAATGGGTGTTTAAGTGGTCACTTTGGTACGAACAAAACCTTGGAGCTTGTGCAAAGGTTCTACCATTGGCCAAAGTTGGTAAGAGATGTTACTAGGTATGTTGAGCAGTGTGTCATGTGCATGAAATCCAAAGGAGGAATAAGCAATGCAGGTTTGTACCAACCTTTACCAGTCCCTAATAGGTCATGGGAGTGTGTGAGCATGGACTTCATAGTAGGTATACCCAAAACAAAGCAAGGATATGACAACATTTATGTAGTGGTTGACAGATTTAGCAAAATGGGACATTTAATTCCATACAAGACTACTCATGATGCTAGCCACATAGATTATTTCTTCTTTAAGGAGATTGTGAGAATTCATGGTTTTCCCCTAAGTATTGTATCAGATAGGGATGTGAAATTTATGATCCATTTCTGGAGAACTTTGTGGACTAGATTGGGTACTAATCTATCTTTTGGTTCAACCTACCATCCTTAGACAGATGGCCAAACTAAGGTGGTCAACAGAGTGTTGGGTAACCTATTGAGGTGCCTAACTAAGGAGTATGGTCAGACATGGGATGTGGTTATTCCCCAAGCAGAGTATGCATACAATGATAGCAAGAACAAAACCATAGGGAGAAGCCCATTTGAGATAGTTTATTGGATGCACCCAAGAGGTGTGTGTGAGATTAAGGATCTGGGAGGCATGGATTACAAGAGTGGGCATGTTGAGGACTTCACTCAAACCATGAAGGAGATCCAAGACCAAGTCAAGAAGACCATACAAGACAGTACACAAAAGTTGAAGGCCAAAGTTGATGAAAAGAGGAGAGACATTCAGTTTGAGGTAGGGGACTATGTGATGGTTCATTTGAAAAAATATCAGTTATAAAAAGGTGTCCCTACTAAAATTTAGATGAAGAGGGTGGGACCTTGCAAGATCATAGCCAAATATGGGGCTAATGCATACAAAATAGACCTACCTTCAGATTTAAGCATATCTCTGGTGTTCAATGTACAAGAATTAATCCAATTCAAAGGATAGATAGATGAGAAGGGTCAAATTAGTCAAGGAGTCAGTGGTGATGTTGAGGCTACTCTATTACCTCCCAAGCCATAGTTATAAGCTGACAGAGTTCTGGATTCAAGAGTCAAGAAGACTACAAGGAACAAGGTGTACATGAAACACCTCATCAAATGGAAGAATAGGCCCGAATTAGAAGCCTCATGGATTGCAGAAGAAAACTTCAAAAAGGTGGGAATATTTGAAGACATGTTGTCCACAGGAGTGACATTACTTTCCTTGGTGGGGGAGTATGGTGCAGGAGCACCTAGGTAGGGCTATAATGTGACCTAGAGCTTCTAAGTTGTTTTTGTCTTGTAGTGGTCCTAGCCACACCACTAGTGAAATAATAGGACTAGGTGGGTCCTAGGATGTTTGGAGTTAGATGAGGAGGTCTATTTAGATTTTTAGTGATGTTATTTTTAGTAATGTCCAAAGTTACTCTTTTGTTCCATATTGCTAATGTTGGGGAAATAGTGAAAATGATCCATCCAGGGGTCAAATTGGACAAGTAAGGGTTCACAAGACCTATTTGATGTTTAATTATCCTAACTATGCAATTTTCTAATTTCTTGAGTGTTTGTTCATGTTTTATGCAAGAAGCACAAAAGTTGCAAAAGTTGTCAATGTTGTCATTGACAACATTGACAACATTTCTTGCAATAATGTGTTTTAGGGAATTGGAGAGTTTTGACTATCTGAAACTGTCAGATTAGGACCATGGACACCTATATAAGACCTCCCTCAACCTTGTGCATAGGTTGGCTGATTTTGAAAAGTTATTGTACATACTATATAATCAAGGAAACAGTTGCAGTTCTTGTTTTTCTAAGCATTTTGTATTTTCATGGATTGGATCCCATACTGTAACTCTTGAATATGTTAGAGTAGTGTGTTTTGAGATTCTGTGTGGTGGTAGTTGTCTATTTGGCATTCATTTAGCTAGTTTTGTAAATTCTTTTTTATTTTAAACCAGTCGCTCGTCTGAACCAAGCCACTTCTGGAAATGGGGTCATAAGTCCTCTTCCCACCGTGGAGTTTGTACAGGCCTTTGGGATTAGGGAGATGACTCCATGTACATATTTTACAGTGAAGGAGGGGCCCTGGGAAGCAAGGGAGCTATTTTTAATGTGATTCCCTAGGCGAACAAGAGATGAATGGCTAGGGATCACAGGAAGCTGCAGAGCTAGTTGGAGGGATTGAAAGCATTGATTGCTTCAATTAGGGATTGTGGAGAGGTAGTAGGATGTGTGGATGTTTGCTTCTTGGCTGGACAATATATTTTCAGAACCTCCATCCTTGGCACTACATTAGGTGGTATTAGAGCAAGGTTGATCTGATTTGTTCCTTCATGGAGATTGGTTGCAAATCTGTATTCCTGAACTTGTGAGTTGTGGTCTGGTTGTTCATGAGGTGGAAGATTGAAGTTTTCACTTACAAAAAATTTGAGGTTTTCACGAGGTGGTCAGGAGTGGATTTGTTGCAAAGGATTTGAAGATGCCTCTAAGAAGATTGGATCCTAGGGAAATTATAGATCTCTTTGATGAGGTGGAATCAAAAGTGACATAAAGGTTTAGATCTGAGATAGCGGCAATCAAGAATGAGATGGTAGCTAAAATCATGAGAGCTATTACTAGTTTGCAGAGGAAAACTGGAACAGAGGATGGCTATGAGGAAGCTGCCAAATATTTTGAAGCTGATACCGAAGGTGCTGGACATGGTAGAGATGACAAAGCTGATCGGTTGGAAAGATCTATGGCTTGGTTGAATGCAAGTCATAGGATGGAAGTTTCTAATTTTTCAGGTACATTGAACCTCAAAGACCTAATTGATTGGATCGGTGAATTATAAGACTACTTTGAGTTGGAAGATAGTGGAGATCCTCTTAGAGTGAGTTTTTTACAAACTAAGTTGAAAGGACACACTGACTTATGGTGGAAAGTGTTACAAAGAGATAGGGAAGAAGAAGGTGAGATGAAAATGATGAGCTATAACTGATTAAATGTTTGAAGATGTTAAGTTGATGATCATAGAGACAAAAAAATTTAATGCAAGGCATTAAATCAGTTAATGTATTGTATTGTCATTGATGTCAACTTGATATAATATGTATGGTCATGTACATACTGCTAAAGACTTCAAAGAACCGATGAATCAAAGGCTATGCTACCAGTAATGCATAAAAGTCAAGTATTCACAAAGTGACTGTATACACCGATGAAGTGCACACCGACAGACATAGTAAGAGAGAAAAGTCACAGTGTTACCCGATGAGAAAAAGCACAACATCACCGATGATCAAAATTCATAGTGTTTCCCAACGAGCAAAAAGCACAGTGTAACCTGACGGATAGAATTACAATGTTTCCTGATGGACGAAGATCCTGAAGACAACTAAAGTCACATCGATGGAATAGTCAGTTGTCACCGATGACTAAATAAAGTATTGACCGACAGAACAAAGAGTTCAGAAATGACAAAATGCTTAGCTGTCAAGAGCTAAAAATATACTTAACTAATACTTATCATTGTTTTAATTGACAAGATAAAGCCAGAGATAAGTAAAGGATTTAAAACTTCTTTGTCTAGTTGGCAAGAAGATCTCTACGAGATAAAATTGGAGTTTTGCTTTAAATCTAAGTGGCAAGAATTGTGGATCACGCCAAGATCAAGAAATCCTAGAACGGTGAAATCATGTATATACAAGAGACAAGATTATTCAATGTGAATAAGGGGAGTAACAAGAGAATAGATGTTGAAGAGATTCTGAAGGAGAAGAAAGTCTTCATTAAGACTTGATCAATCAAGCTGAGGAAAGAGATAAATTCTACAGACACTGACAAATAGTGATACAACATCACAGAGTAGAACAGTGTGGAGAAAAGGTATTGAATTGATAACATTGATCTGAAAGGTAATGCACTTATAATAGATCTGAAAAACTAAAATTCTAGTTGTATATGTGAACAGATCAATTTACTGTTTTAGTTTAACCACTGAAGCATCAAGTCTCTTAATCGAGGAGGACTTAAAAGTCTTTTGTAATTGAGATACATCCCAAGGAGTATCAAAAAGTTTGATCATACAAAGTAGCATTGGATATGCCCGATACCTATTGACAGGCCAAGTGAGTGTTTGATCAAGGATGGTAGCATTAGATGCTAGATACTAAGTGAAAAACTATTCATTTAAATCCTCTAACAAGGTCACACCTAATAGTGTGTTTGTAACCTTTAACAGGGTTGGCTCTTAATCGAGCTCACTTCAGAAGAGTGAAAATTTGGGGTACCAGTCCGAGTGGTTTTTCCCTTAATAGGGTTTTCACGTTAAAAATCCATGTGTCATGTGTTTATGAGTCATTACTTTACTATTTTGTATTTCACATAATTAAATATGGATTGATCAGTATACACTAGTTATTTACCGTGTTTCAGTAAATAGAAAGATTGCTTATCGGTAAACATACAAAACAAGGTTTTACAAAGCATTCCGACAAGTAGTAATTTGATATAAATATTTCAAGGCATTCATCTTATAGGACTAAAGATAACTAGAGGCTTATAATTGTGGTAATAAGTTTGAAGGGTTGATTTAAGGATTAATTTTTGAGGCCACTGATTCACCCCCCCTCTCAGTTATTACTAACAATTGGTATTAGAGCTTGTGTGCTTAGAAAGGGAGTTTAAAAACTCAAGCTAAAGATCACAAGATGAACAGACAAGATGTGCCCAAGTTTAACAAAGACAACTTTGCTTCATGGAAAAGCAGGATAAGACTCCACTTTTCAGGTATTGGAAATGATGTTACTCAATACTTAGATATTGAATATGTGTTGCCCACAGGATCACTCACAGTTGAACAAATGAGAGAGAAGCATGAGCACAACTGCATGATAATAGAGCTTGCTTCCTCACTCTCTGATGCTGAATTTGAAGATGTCAAAGCATGCACAACTGCAAAGTAGATGTGGGATAAATTGAAGCTTGTACATGGTGGTGATAAAAATGTTCTGAGAGCCAAGGAAGAAAGCCTTAGAGGAAAGTTTGATGATCTCAGAATGAAAGAAGGTGAAAACATCACACAGTACAGAACAAGAATCAAAGAGGTATTCAATGCTATCCAAGGAGTTGGAGGTGTACTAGATGTATAGTGGTAAGTAAAATTCTAAGAACCTTACTGCCTACTTATGCTATTAGAGTATCTGCCATACAAGAAATGAGAGCAGTAGCAAATAACAATGTTACTCTAGATAGTTTGATTGGAAGACTGATTTTAATTTGAGATGAACAAATTTGATAATAGTGTCTTACCAAACATAGAGTCTGCATTCAAATCTTCTTTGAGAATAAGTAAATCAAGTCATAAACACACTATGAGAAAAGATAGTGATTGTGAAAGTGAAGAAGAAGATCTTGATGAAATTGAAGCACTTATGGCTAGAAGAATGTAGAGAGGCAAAGGTAAATGCAAAGGTAAATTACCACTTGTATGTTTTAATTGTAAAGAGATTGGATACTTTGTTGCAAGATGTCCTAACAGAAGAAAAGATGACATAAGTAATGACAGGTCATTTGAAAAGAAGTTTGACAGAGGTGATAACCAAGATTATAGAAGCAACCGACAATCAGAAAGAAGAGATACCCGAGACTACAAGGACAAAGGTAAGAAGGTCAGTTACCTAGCTAAATGCAAAGATGAAGATACTGAAACCGAATCTGATGAAGACATCGAGAGGGTGTTTGTGGCAGTAAAAGATGATTTAGTTGAAGATGAAGAAAGGTATGTAGAAACTACACTCATATCTAAAGTTTGTAAAAATGATGTCTGGATCATAGATAGTGGCTGCACTCACCACATGACTGGTGACAAACAAAAGTTTGAGACTTTTGAATACTATAATGGTGGTTCAGTAAGAATGGGTAATGATACACCTTGTCCAGTTGAAGGTAGAGGAACCATAATGTTGAATAACCTGATAAAATGTGAAAATGCTTATTGGGTGAAAGGATTTAATTATAATCTATTGAGTGTTTCTTAGTTGAATAATTTAGGTCACAAAGTAGCATTTGAAAATAAGAAGGCAAAGATCTTCAATGAATCAGGAAAGTTGATTGGTACTGGTGAGAAGACAAAAGGTAACTTATTCTATCTGAATGATACTAACACCACTTGCTTAATGGATAGAAATGAAGACATATGGTTGTCGCACAAAATATTGTGTCATGTAAACTTTGACAACATGATAAAGATAAGAAAAAAGAGAAATGTAAGAGGCTTACCGACAATGACTAAGCCCACCAATATCATGTGAAAAAATTGTCAAAAAGGTAAGATGACAAAGTCTAGTTTCAAAAGAAAAACCCATACTTCTGATGCCATTCTAGAATTAGTCCATACTAATCTATGTGGACCCATGAGGAAAAAGAGTTACTATGGTGATAAATAGTTTATTCTCTTTGTTGATGATTACTTTAGAATGATGACAATGATGTTTCTAAAAGATAAATCTGAAGCATTCAAGATGTTTAAATGGTACAAAGCAATGGTAGAAAAACAAAGTGGTAAATAATTGAAATACTTAAGATTAGATAGAGGAGGGGAATTAATTTCAGATGAATTCACAAACTTTTGCAATGAGCATGGAATCAAAAGATAGGTCTCTACACCAAGAACACCACAACAAAATGGAATTGCTAAAAGAAGGAAGAGACCCATTGTTGATTGTGCAAGGACAATGATGATAGAGAAAGGCATCACCCAAATCTTCTGTAGGGAAGTTGTTAGTACTGTTGTTTACACATTGAATGGAGTACAATTGAAAAAAGACACCAAGAAGACACCCTACAAGCTATGGTATGGTTACACACCCAATGTAAGTTACTTCAAGATCTTTTGTAGTCAATGTTATATCTTAAAAGATGATGAAATGGAAAGCTTGACTGCAAAAGTGATGAAGGTATCTTTATAGGGTATTCCACCAAGAGCAAGGCTTATAAATGTCTAAATAAAGCCTCTAACAAAATTGTTGAAAGTGAAAATGTAAAGATAAATGAATTTGCAGAGAAAAATTAAAAGGAAAGTACAAAAGAACTAGAGGAATACAATAGGTTTGTTTACAATGAAGAACCTGACACTCTACCCGAGCAACAATGTATAGCTCCTGAGCAACAGATTATTGCACCCGAGCATTAGGCTGCAAATAATGACAATCAGGATATTGCTCAAGATGATGTACCAAGTGATGGAGATCAGAATGAAGGACAAAATGATGATAAAGATGAAAGACAAAGAATTGAACCTGTACTTGCCAGATATGTCAGAAGGAACCATCCACATAACTATATCATTGGAGACAAGAAGGCTGGTATGAGAACCATAAGCAAGTCTAAACACAAGATGTCTTATTTGTGATTTTGAGCCAAAATCTGTCAATGCTGCATTTGGTAATGAAGAATGGATTAGTTATATGAATGAAGAAAGTGAGAAAATAGAGAAAAACAAGACATAGACACTTGTACCGAGACTAGATGACAAGAATGTCATCGGTACAAAATGGAAATTTTGTTATAAACTGAATGAGAATGGAGAAGTCACCAAAAAAAAAAGCAAGAATAGTATGCAAGGGGTATGCACAAGAAGAAGGGATTGACTATGGAGAAACCTTTGCACCCATTGCTAGGATAGAAGGAGTGAGAATACTACTTTCTTATGTTGCATTCAAATGATTCAAGGTATACCAAATGGATGTCAAGTCTGCATTCCTGAATGGAATACTTGAGGATGAGGTATACATTGAGCAACCAGAAGGGTTTGTTGATCCAGATAAGAGGAACATGGCATGTAGACTACACAAAGCCTTGTATGGATTGAAACAAGCACCAAGATCCTGGTATGAGAGACTTCATTCCTATCTCATAAGTATTGGATTTGTAAGGACTACTGAAAACAATAATATTTATTTGAAGGAAGATACTGATGCTAACATTTTGATTGCTGAAATATTTGTTGATGACATCATATTTGGAGGTAATGATATGCTATGCAAATCATTTGCAAATTAAATGAGCAAAGAGTTTGAGATGTCTATTTTTGGAGAGATCAAGTTCTTTCTTGGTATACAAATCATGCGACAAGATGAAGGCATTTTCATTACACAATCCAAATGCATCAAGGAAGTGCTAAAAAAATTCAAGATGGAAGATTCCAAGCCAATTGGAACACCGATGGAAACTGGATGTAAGCTGACAAAGGAGGACAAGTCACCTGAGGTAAATCAGACTTTGTACAAATCAATGATTGGAAAACTCATGTATGTTGTACATACTAGACCAGATATTACACATGTAGTAGGAATAGTTGCAAGATTTTCTGCTAATCCCAGGGAATCACATATGATTGTTGTGAAAAGAATCCTAAGATATCTGAAGAATACTAAGGAATATGGCTTTTGGTATAGAAGAGAAGGCAAATTTGAACTTGAGGTCTTTACTAACCCTGATTGAGCTGGAAACATTGATGATCAATAGAGCACAACTGGAGGAGCATTCTTTATGGGTGACAGACTTGTCACATGGATCAACAAGAAGCGAGGATGCATCTCTCAGTCTACTATAGAAGCATAGTATGTTGCTGCTACTGCAAACTGCTCAAATATTGCATGGATCAAAAAGTTACTGGAAGGTATGCATATGAAAATTATTGAACCAATAATTATCTATTATGATAATACAAGTGCAATAAACATTTCCAAGAATCCAGTCATGCATGCTAAAACAAAGCATATTTCTATCAAGTATCATTATTTGAGAGAACAAGTTCAAGAAAAGGAGGCGATACTTGAGTATGTGCAATCAAAGGAACAATTATCTGATATCTTCACCAAACCACTGCCCAAGGATGCATTTGAGTACTTGAGAAAGAGACTAGGGGTCAGACCCTTGTCTACTGGTCAATTAAATGATTAGAAGGCTACATTAGCCTACAAATTATCAAAATATCATTCATGTTGATGGAAGTAGAGAGATGGAATTCAAAGATACATCTATACATACCAAGGTATTTATCTACTCCAAGCACCAAAGTTGTTATATTGCTGATAGATTGAGAAATTCAAGGAGTATATTATGGATAGAAAGGATTGTTTGGCATAACTGTCAAATATTTGTTTGGAATTGCTGTCAAAGGGAGAGATTATATCCATTATCACATTAAGGAGAGATTATATCCATCACATTATCCAAAGGGAGGGATGTAATCAGAAAGGGAGAGTACATACAAAGGGAGAGATTACTGACAAAGAAAGAAAAGACACATCAAAAGAAAAGAGAAGTCAAAGGGAGAGAGTTTGACACAGGAAGAGACACATCACATTAGAAGAAGAAAGATTCTACATCTATCTAGTGAAGGGATTGAATAAATAAAGAGAGCTGCAAGAATCAAATCTAAGCTATGAGAGCTTACCAAGGACTAGATATTTGTATCAGTTATAGTACATAAGATTGGTAGTTTGATGAATTTCAACTGTTATATTTCATATTGTATTAGTGATAATATAGTGTGATAATGTAGTGTGATGCCATCAATGCCAAAGGGAGAGATTGATGAACTATAACTGTTTAAATGTTTGAAGATGTTAAGTTGATGATCAAAGAGACATAGAAAGTTAATGCAAGGCATTAAATCAGTTAATGTATTGTATTTTCATTGATGTCAACTTGATATAATCTCTATGGTCATGTACATATTGCTAAAGAATTCAAAGAACTGATGAATCAAAGGCTATGCTATCAGTAATGCATAAAAGTCAAGTATTCACAAAGCGACTGTATACACCAATGGAGTGCACACCGATAGACAGAGTAAGAGAGAAAAGTCACAGTGTTACTCGATGAGCAAAAGCACAACATTACCGATGAGCAAAAGTCACAGTGTTGCCCGACGAGCAAAAGCACAGTATAACCCGACAGACAAAATTATAGTGTTGCCCGACGGACAGAGATCCTGAAGACAACTAAAGTCACACCGATGGAACAGTTAGTTGTCACCGATGACTAACTGAAGTATTGACCGATAGAATAGAGAGTTTAGAAATGACAAAATGATTAGCTGTCAAGAGCTAAAAATAGACTTAACTAATACTTATCACTGTTTTAATCGATAAGATAAAGCTAGAGATAAGTAAAGGATTTAAAGCTACTTTGTCCAGTTGGCAAGAAGATCTCTACGAGATAAAACTAGAGTTTTTCTTTAAATCTAAATGGCGAGTATTGTGGATCACACCAAGATCAAGAAATCCTAGAAATGGTGAAATCATGTATATACAAGAGACAAGCTTATTCAATGTGAATAAGGGGAGTGACAAGAGAATATATGTTAAAGATATTCTAAAGGAGAAGAAAGTCTTCATTCAGACCTGATTAATCAAGATAAGGAAAGAGATAAATTATGTAGACACCAATGAACAGTGATAAAACATCACAGAGCAGAACAGTGTGGAGCAAAGGTATTGAATTGATAACATTGATCAGAAAGGTAATGCACTTACAATAGATTTGAAAAACTGTAATTCTAGTTGTATATGTGAACAAATCAATTTACTATTTCATTTTAACCATTGAAGCATCAAGTCTCTTAACCAAGCAGGAATTAAAATTCTTTTGTAATTGAGATACATCCCAAGGAGTATCAAAAAGTTTGATCATACAAAGTAGCATTGGATATGCCCGATACCTATTGATAGGCCAAGTGAGTGTTTGATCAAGGATGGTAGCATTAGATGCCAGATATTAAGTGACAAACTATTCATTTAAATCCTCTAACAAGGTCACACCTAATAGTGTGTTTGTAACCTTTAACATGGTTGGCTCTTAACCGAGCTCACTTCAAAAGAGTGAAAATTTAGGGTACCGGTCCCAGTGGTTTTTCCCTTAACATGGTTTCCATGTTAAAAATCTATGTGTCATGTATTTATGAGTCATTACTTTATTGTTTTGCATTTCACATAAGTAAATCTGGATTATTCGGTATACACTAGTTATTTATAGTGTTTCGGTAAATAGAAAGACTGCTTATTGGTAAACATACAGAACAAGGTTTTACAAAGCATTCCGATAAGTAGTAATTTGATATAAATATTTCAAGGCATTCATCTTATAGGACTAAAGATAACTAGAGGCTTATAAATGTGGTAATAAGTTTGAAGGGTTGATTTAAGGATTAATTTTTAAGGCCACTAATTCACCCCCCCCTCAGTTATTACTAACAAAAAATCACATGGTGGAGATTAATGGTGACAAGATTTAAAGCTAAGTTCATACCTACCAACTATGAAATTGAGTTGTTTAAGAAGTTGCACAATCTAAAGCAAAAAGATCTTAGTGTGAAAGACTATACCCATGATTTCTACAAGATGACTATTAGATCTTGACATAGGGATCTTTCTAAGGAAAAGGTTGTCAGATATGTTAATGGTCTCAGATTCAATATCCAGGATGAGATTGGCGTGTTGAATATTGGTTCGGTGGAGGATGCTTACCGGTATGCCCTGAAGGCAGAAGATAAGTTGAAAAGGAGACATCAAGGTAACTCCTATGGGAAAGAGAAGCAAGAGCAGTCATCAAAGGATAAATTGAGAGTTGAGGAGGAACTAAAACCTGTTGAACCGAGGAGAAGGGTAGGTAGATGTGTATTCATAGGTACCTGTTATAACTGTGGTGAAGAAGGACATTGATCTTTTGAAAGTCCCAATGCAGATAGGAAGGTTGGTAGTCACCAAAATATTATGGTGAATGAAGTTGCAGAGAATGAAACCGAGGTGGAAGGAGTGAATATTTTACTTAGAAGAAGATTGCTGCCCATGAAACAAGCTGATTCTTGTTAGAGGAAGAAATTGTTTAGGACTATGTGTAAGTCTGATGGTAAATGTTGTAAGATGATTGTTGATGAAGGGAGTACTGATAACTTGGTTTCTAAGGAGATGGTTTAGAAGCTTAGTTTTAGGAGGTTGAAACATCCTTGTCCTTATAGGATAAGCTAGTTACAATAAGATCATGCAGTAGAAGTGAAGGAACAATGCATGGTAAGTTTTCACATTGGTTCTTATAAAGATGAAGTATTATGTGACATTGTGGAGATGAGTTCTTGTCATGTTTTACTTGGGAGACCTTGGCAGTATGATAGAGAGGCTATTCATGACTGTAAGAGGAACCTCTTTGCTATCCTGAAAGATGGACACAAGTTTATTTTGATTCCCTTGAAGGATGAAGAAAAAGGAAGGAGGAACTTGAGCATTGGTAGAAAATTTGAGATGTCTGTAGGGGTTGGTACAAACATTAAGGTTCAGAGATCTAAAGACACTTCAGAGAGTGCTAGTGTTAAGAGGAAGCATAAGAAGAACTGAGGCATGGGTGTATCGATTAAGGACTCAGAAGACATATATATTAAGAATTGGTTTGGGATATGTGTGATGAATCCCATAAGATGTTCATGGAGCTTCTAGAACATCTTTTGCACCTGGGGTGTCTGATGCAGGAGCATCCTAGGGAAGCTAGCAATCATGTGTCGACCAAAATATGTTTAAGTTCTATTTGGTGCTCGGTAGGTGAGTTGGCAGATCTCGGTGGAGTCTGGTTGTTCTCAGTCATTTTGGTGCTCGGTGCTCAGTTGAAGGAGTGTTTTTCTTCACCGAACAAACTTGGTGTCTGTTGGTAGCGCTAATTCACTAGACGAGCTTGGTGGCTTTGTTTGTGCTCGGTACTGACTTGGAGTCTCGGTTGATGGAGTTTACTAATTGGTTGATGAGTTCACCGACTGGCTTTTGTGGATTGGGTAGACATTGGAGATTGCACCCATGATTTGAGGAGGTCATTATGACCGTGCAAAGTTACAAGGCGTGTTTTTATGATGCATTGGATCTTGTGTGGACCTAAATATGAATTGGTACTTTCTTCCATATATTTATTATTTATTTGTAGCCGACTGGGTCATTTGATATGATTCATTATGGATTGTAATGGGCCAAATGAGATTTAATATTTGTTTGTGAAGATGACTTGTGGCTGTGCTATATAAAAGGAGTGTGTATGTATCATTTAGAGGATGGGGGGTTAGAGGGAAGAAAGAAAGAGCTGATAGTAGATAGTAGTAAGTGGGTAACAAAGAAACTTGTAATATTTCTTGGTGGCTTGCAAGCACAAGTTTAGATCTGATTTTTTCCACTTAGCTGTAGGATAGGCTGGTGAAGTTGGATCCTGTGAGATCTTGTTGAACTTTATGTTGTTTTAGCAGTAACTAGGAAGGCCTTACAACCTTACATGTTTTTTGTAATACTCAGTTATTGAATAAAACTATTATCTATTGTTCATATCTTGTGTTTGCATTGTGTTTTCGTTGTGTGGGTGTTCGCTGCTTGGCTGGACAGTCTATTTTTAGACCCTCCATCCTTGGCAACGCGTCAATTATTATTTATTTATACTATAACTATATTGTTTATTTATTTTTATATTTTATTATTATTTATTTATTTAATAAAATATTATTTTTTAATTATTATTTATTATTAAATCCTATTTCAAATGGGGATATCACAGTCTGCCTTTCTCTAAAATTTCTTTCCCTCAAGCCATACTAGTTTAATGTGAGGGGCTTCTACTATATAATTCTAATATCATATTTCCTTACAATAATGCTTGGGGGATGAACCTTCATAGATATGGATCCTCTGTCTTAATTCCTTTCTAGGAATTTCAACATTCATCATGAATGCCCTTTATCTAGTCTCACACACACTAAGAATGTCCTTGATCTACTCTTGACACTAACTAAGAATGTCCTTGACTCTTTACACTCACTAGGAATGTCCTTGATCTTGACACTCACTAAGAATGCCTTGATCTGGTTTGACACTCACTAATAATATCCTTGATAATCACTAAGAATGTCCTTGATTCTTGACACTCACTAAAATGTCCTTGATTCTTGATACTAACTAAGAATATCCTTGATTCTTGAAACTCACTAAGAATGTCCTTGATTCTTGACACTCACTAAGAATGTCCTTGATCAATGCTCATTTTCATGGGAAATGATTGCTAGGGTTCAATGCTCACTTGTATCAAACCTCCATAACCTTCTTCTATCTTGTGTATTTATCCTCTTTTGCATTGATGGTTATGTCTCCATGGTTCTTTACATTTGAAACATAAAATTTTCTTCATTGATTCATCTCTTGCTTGATATTGATGCATCGTACTCCACTATTTGTTGTATACATAATTTTTTTTCCCTTTATTGTACTTCCTTGACTCTTCATACCTCTGTTGTGTCTTAGATGGTAGATTCTTTGGCTTTTCCCTTGAAGAATCTGATTTGACCTTCTTAGCCTTTTATATTGCTTCTTCCATGGTTTTTGGTTCAAAGGGATTTACTATAGCTTCAACTAATTTTTAAGTCCTTCAACAAATAGATAAGTGAGTATTCTTTGGGAGAGGTTAGGAATCATGGATGATAATTTTTTTAATTCATTGGAAAATTCCTCCATGGTTCCATGCTGTCTTAGTTGTGTTAGATCCCTAAAGTGCCATTCATCATGCTTCTGGTCAAAATTTCTAATGTGTTTTTGAGTAAATTCCCCATAGGTGGTTATATTTTCATGGTCTTGAGTTTATGCTATGATGCCACCAATTGAGGGCTATCCTGAATAGGTAGAGGATGGATAATTTGACAGTATTTTCCTTGGTCATAGGGCTAAGGGATAGATAGGTGTCAAGTTTTTGAACCCATGATTGTGTTTTGATTTTATCAGAAAAATCAAAATACAATAGGCTCATCTTATTTATTCTACTTGATATATTAGTTAAAATGATTCTTCCTCCTACTTGGTTTGGCTTAGATTTTGAATTCGTAATACTCTTTAAAGGGTATATGATTTTTTATTGCTGGGTCTAGTCTAGCATGCATTTGTGCAAGATACTCTACATTTCTCATGATTGACTCCTCTTCTTCCATGATGAGTTATTCTCTTGGTAGGAATGGTTGGCTTAAGGATGGAACTTTAGGTAGAGTGTTCATTTTCAGAATGATTTGAATGCGTTTCTTTTCCTAAATTTGGAATGGGTCTTTCATTATAGCTATTGTTCATGCTTTGAATAACTTGGAAGAATAACAGATTGGTCCTTTCAAATATTTTGTTAGTCTACTCCATGAAGGTTCTAAGTTTGTTGGATAATTTCTCTGCCATGGTAGTTGTGCCCTTCTTGCATTGATAAGTTTACATGAACTATCCTCATAGGATTATAGGATTACATTTTGATACTATAGTGATGTCCCTTCTTTAGATAATGTTGGTTGTGGAATAAATCTTCACATATATGTAATTTCTTAGATTACTTCTTTTCTAGGAATCCTAATATTCACCAATAATATCCTTGATTTTGCTTTGACATTCTCTAAGAATGTCCTCAATCTTAACACTCACTAAGAATTACTTGTATTATTTACACTCCTGGATGATGTATATCTTGAAGATTCTCCTTTTTACTCTATTTGTTAAATCAAATATATTTGTTGATAATGTATATAGCTCTTTGATATGTTGATATTGCTAGTCTTCCTTCTAATTTCTTGTAAGGGATTGATTGTTTATTGTTGAATATTATTCCTTTATCCACTTGAATCGATCTACTAGAATTAGATTGAGGTGTGCTTGGAATTGAATTTCTTGATGCCTTTGATTTAACTATTATGATAATATATATTTGTGATGTATTGTTGATGACTGAATTTCTTGTAGTCCTTGTTATTTCTTCTCTTTGGGAAGGTTAATTTTTGTACTTTTTACTTTTGATATATTTCTTTAATCAATGGCGAGGGTTCATTCTCTTCTGGTTGAATGCTATGTATCCCAAATGATATTGTCTTTCCTTCGAGATGTGATAATGGTCACAGATGCTGCCACAAATTCTCTACTTATGTGATTGTTGTTAAAGCAATTTATCCTCTGGATGTTTAAGAAATAATCCTTTGTGTAATTGAATATATTCCTCTTGTTCAATTTTTGATGCCCCTTGCTTGAAAGATATTAAATATTTATACAGGCATTCTCTTCCATCAAATGGTTCCATCTCTATAAGAAATGCCTATTAATTTAAGGCAAATCAAACTCTTCCATTAACTATGGTTCTCTTAACTAATCCATAATCTTTGTTTTGGTTAAGATCATAACCCATTAGTAATCATATTTTAGACATTATTTGATTGAAAAATTTCAACATTTTAGGATCATGTGATTAGATCATAGTCAGTAATATGAATGGATCTCTGAACTATATCTTCTAGATTGTCAATGTTCTGAGTCTTTGATCGATATGAATGTTTTACTTATACTCCTATATGTTGTGATGTGTCTTCCCCCTAATCCCGATGGATCATATTAATCAGTATATCATTCATTCATGACTCCAGCTCAAACCCCGTGTATGAATCACCATCTTCCTTATCATCCAGATGGTTGTCGCTGAGTATAATTCCAATGCAAGTCTTAAATTAGTGTTAGGTAATCTTAATAATCACAATATTATTATTTATGTGATCCTTGTATGATGCTTGTAATTACTTATTTTTCTTATAAGTTTATTTAAATTTATCAAATCTTTATATCATTTATTATTTTTATATTATTTATTTTATATTTTAATATTATTATTTATTTACATTGTAACTATATTATTTGTTTATTGACTGCTAATAGATTTTTGAGAATTATACTAACAATTAACACATCAAATACATGAAAAAGTAATAATAAATTCCTTGTTGGCATTACTCATTTCGCATGAAGTAACGTAAGGACTAATAATAATAATTATGTATAGAAGATTTTGTGCAGCATATTACAAGTTAATGGATTTGCCAGATGAATTTATTAACAATAAAGGGATGATTGACGAATTTAAATGACAAAGAAAGGATCAAACAAAGCTTCCTTCTTTCCTTTTTTATTTGTATTTAAAATAATTGTGAGAAAAGTATGCCTTTCAAAAGACCCCGTAATGATGGGGCAAGTGTAACTAATCCTCAAAGTTATAAGAAATTAGGGAAATGACTCATCATCAATAAATCATAGAAACTTGGGTATGCCCCTTTTAATATGTAAATTTCAAAATGTATAGGACCAAGGACCTAGGATAGAATGGAGGTTTTCTATTCTGTTCTTTCCTACCAGTGCCCGTTTGAACAAAAATTCAACTTTGTAATCATTATATTTTATAATATAAAGGGCCTAAGCCTATTACCGATAAAAAAACTATATTATTTGTTTATTTATTTTTATATTTTTTAATTATTATTTATTCAATAACTTCTTATTATTTATTATTAAATCCATTTTCAAACGAGGACATCAGAAAGATAGAATCAATATACCATTACTTCAAAATTACAAGGATGTGATAACATTTCTGGTAAGTTTAGATCATTGTTACATTGAGACAGTTCAATCGAGGGTTTCTTGGCTATCAAAACTTCCCCATGAGGTCACTATAAAAAAGTAGAGAAGAAAATCAATGTGATATTGTAGTTGGAGATTAATCTGGAAAAATAAAGGTCTAGAATAGAAACAAAGATCCTAAACAAGATACTCCAAAAGACATCAGAGAGGGACAATGAAAAGATAAAGGATAATCTCTACAAAAAGTTGAACATGCGTCTAGTTTCAAAATCTTTTGGTTTGGTTCCTCTGAAAGAAAGAACCTCCAGTCAACCAAAGAGTAGAACAAGGTCTATTTCAATTTCCCCACCTATAAAGATTGGTTCCTCTAGAACCCCTACAAGAGTTGCAGTTAGTGAAACAAAAGTGCACAAGCCATAAAATGAAGGCACAAAGGAGAAAATAGGTCTGATACCTATTGATCATAACAACTGTTCAAATTAGGAAGATGAAAAACTAAAATTGTTGTTAAGAAGAGATCCAAAAGGATAGGAAAAGGAAGATGAAGAATAAGAAGAAGAAGAAGAATGCCTACCTCTTGAGAGAAAGAAGAGATCCAATATTTCTCTAATTGAAGAAAAGAAGAAGGTAGAAAAGAAGAAAGAAAAGAAAGAAAAAAAAGGAAAGGAACATAAAGAAGAAGAAAATGAGAAGGAGAAAGGGAAAGAAGAACAAGACAAAGACCCTTCCAGTTGGTACAAGGTATCAACCTCTAGATTTAAATAGTTTGTTTAATTTCATTAGTCAACATGAAGGTTTATAAATGGCTACAAGTACATAAAAGGATGTTCCTCCAATGGATAAGATAACAATAGAGAGAGCTATCATCCAATATTTAATCACTTATAACCTATGTATTGATAGTAAATTGCCTAAGGAATTCATGGATTCCCTAACCAAATGAAGAAAGAAGGCAATACTTAAGGAATCTAACATCAAAAATCATACCTTGGAAAAAGGTTGTGTTTCCTTGTCTCAAGGAGACAAAGCTCAAATTGCACTAGCTCTTGGTGCAAAAAAAAAGAAAAAGGAGAGAGTCAACACTATTATGGGAGAGCATAGAAATGGCTTTCAAAAGATAGTAAAATAAATAGAAGGAATGGTTGTAGATTTTTCTAAAGAGATAAAGAAGACAAGAACTGGTTCAACAAATGATGAAAAAATGCTTACAAATACCAATCAGATTGACACATTTGTTCCTAAATGTGGGACAAGTATGCTTATTGTAACCAATGTTGAGGTTGCACTGAAAAAGGATCAATTTGACCATAAGAGTGGTAATACAATCCTAGTGAAGGGACATGATAATTCAAATATTGTTGATAAGAACTTGGAAATAGGAAGAGAAAAGACTCTGAAGAAGGAGAAGAATCTAGAGAAAAAGATAAGGTTACTAAGCGAGGAAGGGGTAAAGTACTTGGTGGTGAATCCTTCAAACCTTCCAGATATTTTTCCTTAGACCTATTGAGTCTTTATATGTAGTTTGAATTGGCAATTACAACCTAGGTACTACAAATACTTATGAATCAAGGTAAGGTGGACCTTGATCAGTTGACTCCTCTGCACAAACTATACCTGGGTCATATCTATCAATATTCATCTCATATGGAATTTATATAATCTTGTAAGGATAACATAAAATTGATTGGTAATATTGTAAAATTACTTCATTAAGATATTTTGGAATTACAGCTAAATGAGTCACTAACAAATGCAAAGAAGCTATTGGTGCTTCTCAAAGGATTCAAGCAACATATCTTCACTTTGGAGGCCACAATTTTGAATAATGCATAGAAAAGGGTGGTGATAAAAGGTTAGAAGAGTTGATAAATAAATGTACAACAACACACATCCAACTAAAGAAGGCTCTTAGAGATTTTCATAAATATGTAACAAAAGTTGTAGCTATGCATCAGTTTCATCATAGAGGACCTCTCTCCACAAAGAATATATTGGATTAGATAAACATTTTCGAGTCATTGATTGTACAACTGACAGATACAATTGACTTCAAAAATGATGAAGATGGTTATGCTAGAATATAAGTAGAGAATATGTATATACAACTAAGTCTTCTAACAATATACCAAAAGAAGAAGATAAATATAATATTTGGTCATGCAAAGGACATGGTAGATCTAAAGCTTACCAAGCTAGTGATGTTGTTGAAAGGATCTAAGGCACTACACCAGGAATTTAAAAATCTAGACAACATAAAAATATGTAGAGGATATTCTCGTGAATATTTCATGTTAGTGCATCTTTTTGACCCCTATAGTAGATGAATGAAAAAACTACATAGGTGCAACTGAAGGTTATTCATCATGACATTCCTCCCCCATCAAAACAGGTTGCCTAATTTTGGTGGTAAAATAGTTTTGGCTTTATACATGCACCAAAAAGTAAATATAAAATCTTTTGAAATGTATTTTTGGTTTTTTGTTTCTTTCATTATATAAGTATTAAAGATGTGTATTACGAAGAAAAAAATGTATTGGGGTATTGTCGTAGATATGATTTTTGTATCAAGGGGAATGATGTATGGTAACACATAGTTTGTATAGTGTTTTGAGGAGATCCTTTGTGCTTTATGTCAAAAAGGGAGAAATATTTTGATGATGCAGAGAGTTTACAAGTGTTGTCATCAATGATAAAGGGGGAGATTTTTGCAAATATAAATGTTGCATTGTCATTGATGTAAACTATGGTTCAAAATTTATATTCAATAGTGTTCTTGTGTACTCTAGAATTATTCAGTATAAGTTGTATACATATGTGTTGGCATTGGTGAATGAAAATTATTGGAGATGGTTGCATATGGTATATCTGGAACTCTCAGGTCTTATCCATAGCTTTGGAGAAGGTTTCATTTGTTTGCACATGAAAATGGCTATCTACCAGAGTGTGTTTTATTTTTCTATTTGCATTAAGGCCCTTTGGTTCATATCACCTTGTGGTTGGAAAATGATGTTGGTAGATATCACAGGTTGTTAGATATCAGGTTTCATGGTTTCATTTAGTTTTCTCTCAAGTTTGTAGTGTTATGAGTTTTGGCATGACAAAGAAAGTTTAATGGTTTGCAAAAATGCTTTGCATTCCTCTAATTTTAGGTGTTATAGTGTTGCAACTTTTAGATATTGATTTTTTGGTGATAGGTGATGATATATTAATCATTTGCAACAACTATGAAGGTTTTCACTACATCTTGTGGTTGTTTGGCTGATGTGGATTAACAATGTTATCTTTTGGGGCCAACTCAAGATACTTGGTCTATGTGGTAGCATGCGGTGTAAATGGAGTTTATTGAGGATTGAGTGGAAGGTGTTTCAACATGGCGTGATGCCTCACATGCCTTATTTCCCTTCTGCATGCTTTGAGGAATGAAAGTGGGCTGACAATCTAAGTGTTGCAGGTTACATATGATTTGGCTGACCTGATTGATGTTATTTTGAGTTACGGTTGTTATATAAAGGTAGATATCGTTTGAAAATTGATGAATGATGGATATATAACTATGAATGGTATATTGTGAAATGTAAAGGTGTGAATGTGCAGACAAGAAGTGATGGAGTCAATTGCGAATGTATAAATAATGAACTATGATCAATATTTTAGATAATGTTCTTCTCTTTAGTTCAATCACAATAATTCATTGTAACTATTACTATTTTACCTTCTCCTAAAGAGATCTTAAATGTTCATCAAGTCCTTATATCTTTCTCTAAGGTTGTGCATCTTGGTTTGAAATTATATATCAAGAGTGGTGAGCTCTTTGCCTCTAGCCTAAAATATTGTAATCAATTTTTTATATAGTGTGTGTGATTCTCATAATGGTTTTTCTTGCATTAGGTTTTCCACCTAAAATGTTTGGTGTCCTTAAGTGTTATTCATTCTGTTTCAGTTATTTACTTTTGCACGTAAGTTAATTGGAATGAATGTTTGATAATCGGTTAAGTTTTAACACATGTTGACACACCTCTCTACTTCGCTCAACATTTGAAAGTGTTAACACTTTAGGGTCCATTTTTATTATATTTTTGTTATCTATTTATCATAGTGTATATTTAACACTTTTCAAGTCACTAATTTTGGCTTTGCATGTCTAACATGCTCCCAAGACATCGTTTAGTCTTTCTAATTTCTACAAGGATAACATGTTGATTTCTAATGAAAAAGAACATTATGATCATGATACCTTTGAAGAAATCTCTTAGGAAAAAAACATTTGATAGTTTTATTAATTACAATATTTGCACAATTACTTAGCCACCATAATGAGATGTCTAATTAAGTTGTGATATATGCATTTACTAAGATACTTCACACTAAATGATGCAAGAGTGTCTAGATTTATGGGGAATCTTTCATCATGGAAAATATATTTAAGGAATGATAAAAATACTTTTTGTTTTTACATGTGAATTTTTTAATAAAAAACATATTTGGATTAATTATGAAAGTGAAAAGAACAATTTTACTAATTTCGGCAACAAAAACACAAGTAGTAAATTTTTAGTAGGAACTTTGTTCACATTGACAACAACTTATAACATCTTTGGTAGTAGTTTATCACACTCTCGTAACAAACTATGTAACTTTAATGACCATTTTAACCACAATGTACTCTTAGCATAGAAATAAAATTTTATACTTCTACTAGTTCCAAATATATTTAAACCAATACCACCCAATTTCATTGGTTTTATCTCTTATATACCTTTATTATTTCACATAATA
Source organism: Thuja plicata (assembly GCA_018584345.1). Taxonomy (NCBI): domain Eukaryota; kingdom Viridiplantae; phylum Streptophyta; class Pinopsida; order Cupressales; family Cupressaceae; genus Thuja; species Thuja plicata. Next base: position 456,231 of record MU228097.1, read on the forward strand.
TGATCACTTATGTCATCATGTATGGATATTCCATTGTTTTTTTTTTAACTTGTACAATAAGAAAATATAGGTGGGGGTTCCTACTTGGTATGCAAGAGATTTGTCCACCCCTTTCTTAATGCACAATTGGAAGGAAGATGACCCAATAGGCTCAAGTAGGAATTATTAGGAGAAGAGAAGGCAAGCACAACTGAGAGGAGGGGGGTGAATAAGTTGTACTCACAATAATTAAAACATTAACAATTGAATCACTTAGAGATCTGAAAGATAAAAATGAATGCAAAATCCACAACACATAACTCACAACACAAGATTTTTTCACAAGGAAACCTGGTTAAGGGAAAACCCCGGTAGGATTAAAACCCACAAGATAGATGTACTTTGTTAAAATCACTACCTGATTAAGAGAAAATAAGAACAAAAATAATGCACTTGCATCCACAGACCCACTGGCTAGAGAACACTTCTCACAATACAACAGTTTGTCCTTCAGTCGGGTTCACCAATCAATCACTAATAATAGTTACAAAGGGTGGACAAATTTTCCAATATAACCAAACTGGCTTACATCATCTACAATGCCAATACAGTTCCAATGAAGTACAATTTCTACCCTAGTTGAAGAATACAAACATTTCTCTTTTCTCTACCTACCACACACTTCACAATCATAAATAATTGCCCATTTATACATATTACAATGAATAATCAATAAGAAGGCCGACCAAGACCTATACAAATAAATGATATGAATAATAAGCTCAAGCACCAATGCAATCCAAATCAAGTCATCCAAGACTTAGATAGGACCCAAAACATCATCCATGAACACACAACAACTTTTTCAAATCCACGCCATGAATTGTAACACGTTACTTCACCAAGTCGGCTAAGACCTAAATGAAGAAACACCAATCACGCTCAACAAAAATCACCAAATGCGATCACCAAGAATCATCAACATGACCATAACACAATCCAAGAATACTAGCAAGCAACATGAATAACCTCTCAAACTTCCATAACATATCAACCTCAAAATAAAGACTCATCTCAATACTGCTCATCATGAACACTGCATAATAAACTCTATCACATCAAAAAGATAGCTTTCCAAACTATGAATCATGAACAACACTAGCTGAGGATACAACATTAAGTCCCAAATCATCCACCAACTTCACATCCACTAAATCAACCAAATTGATCCATACCGAAGCAAAAAATTGACATCTATCATAACCAAAATAATAGGAATACAAAAATATAAACATCTTGATAAACTAATTATAAATTACTCTACCAATTAATTAACCTCTGTAGGGAAACTACAAACATGACAAAAAAAACCTCACACAATCACAACACAAGCTCTTAAACCTATCACTTGAAAAACTTGAATCATCAAAACTGATCACACTATCTGCAACAACAATAGTATGTTGACATTAATGACAAAACATAAATGTCAGCACACATCGATCTCTGACATGCTCAACAATATTCCAACAATCTCCCCTTTGGCATTGATGGCAACATATGAATTGAAAAACTTATCAATTCACAAAGACACTAAGAGATAATATATCCACTTGATCACTCTGAATATCCAACTTCAACACTCTCAACACAACCTATTTTTCATGCAATCTTCTCCCCCTTTGACATCAATGGAAAAGTAGCAAAGACATCAAAAGAACTGAACTCACCTCAAAAGGCTGATGTGAAAATTTGCACAGAAAGATCCATAAGATTCATAAGACTTCTCCCCCTAAGGAGTAGTCCCCAACTCATCAATCCAGAGAATAATATTCTGATAATATTTTGTACTGATGCCATCCTTAGCATCACCTGTTCTAATCAGGAGGGGTCATTACCCCAATCTTATCTCTGAGATATTCAAATGTATCCTTCGACAAAGGCTTTGTAAAGATATCAAAAATATGTTCTTTAGTAGATACATACTCCAATTTTACTTCCTTGTTACTAACTTGATCCCTCAAGAAATCATACTTAATAGAAATATGCTTTGTATTTAAATGTTGCATAGGATTCTTTGAAATATTTACAACACTTGAATTATCATAGTAAATTACAATAGGTTCGTCAATGTTTACCCTTAAATCCTTCAATATATTCTTCATCCAAGCAACTTGAATGCAATTGTTAACAGTAACAATATACTTAGCTTCAGCAGTAGATTGAGAAATATAATCTTGTTTCTTCATAGCCCAAGAGATTAGTCTCTTACCCAAGAAGAATGCACCACCACTTGTACTTTTCCTATCATTGACATTACTTGCCCAATCATCATCTATATAAGCACAAAGTGTGAAGTCATTGTCCTTACCAAACCATAATCCATAGTCAACAGTTCCCTTCAAGTATCTGAATATTCTTTTGACAACAACAACATATGATTCTTTCGGTTCAACTTGAAATCTTGTAAAAACACAAACAAAATTCATTATATCAGGGCTAGTATGAGTTAAGTACAACAATCCACCAATCATTTATTTGTATCTTGTTTGAATTTTGTAGGGGAATTCATCGTGCGTAGAAAATTTGCAACCAATAACCATAGGGGTTCCAACAGGTTTTGAATCTTCCATACCAAATTTTTTTAACAGTTCTTTGACATACTTGGATTGTGTAATGAAAATTCCTTTATCTAACCGAGCAATTTTCAATCTAAGAAAGAATTTCAGCTCACCAATCATAGACATCTCAAATTCTTTTTTCATTTCTTCAACAACATCTTTACTAAACTCATCATTACCCCCAAAAATGATATCATCAACAAAGACTTCAGCAATCAATATATAATTATCAATTATTTTGAAATATATGTTACTGGCAGCAATAACTTTACTGAATCCAATCTTTATCAAGTACTTGTCCAATCTGGTATACTAGGCTCTAGGAGATTGCTTCAATCCATATAGTACTTTCTGCAATTTACAAACCATATATCCTTCATCTGTTAGTTGAAATCTATTAGGTTGCTCAATGTAAACATCTTCCTCTAACTCACAATTAAAAATGCAACATTAATATCCATCTGATATACTTTGAAATTTTTATAAGCTGATACGCAAGTAGTAATAGAAAAGCTTCAATTATAGCTACATGGGAAAATGTCTCTTATAAATAAATAGCTTCCATCTACGAATACCCTTTGCATACCAATCTAGCTTTGTTCTAAACTACCTTTCCATATTCATTCAACTTGTTCCTGAATACCCACTTAGTTCCAATCACATTCTTGTTCACAGGTCTGGGAACAAGAATCCAAGTCTTGTTCTTTTCAATATGATCAAGTTCTTCCCTCATAGAATTTATCCAACTCTCATCATTACAAGCTTCGTTCACATCTTTAGGTTCAAATTCAAATAGAAAACATGTTTCTTCTCAAGCAAACTTTCCTCTAGTTTGAACACCTCTATTCTTATCACCAATAATAACATCTTCAAAATGATTAATCCTTACATATTGTGGGGTTTTTTTTAATTTGATTTTGTAGTTGTAGACGCCTAAAATTGTCATTTAACATTATAATTAATTATTAATTATATTTGTTATTTTTTCCTACCCATTTAATTAAATTTATTTAATTAAATTTGGTTCACTTTTTCTATAGAATTTAAATTTAAATTTAAATACCCCCCTCTTAAGAGTATTAAATTTTATTTAATACCTTCCCTCCATAAAATCCCCCTTTATATAAATTTTCACTTAATTTATTTTCCTTACATTCTAATATTCTCCCAAACCATGATTAGTCTAGGTTTAATTTAGATTAATCCTAAATCTAGACCTAGATCATACCCTACCTCATATCACTCTCAACAAATAGACCTACTTGATGACATGTAACTGATTGAATGTTTGATAATGTTAAGTTGAAGATGATGCAAGACATTAAATCAGTTAATGGTTTGTATTTTCATTGATGTCAAGTTGATATCATCTGTATGGTCATATACATAATGCCAAAGACTTCAGAGAATAAATGGAATAGAGGTTATGCTTTCAGGAATGCATAAAAGTCAAGTATTCACTAAGTGACAGACCACACCGGCAGAGTGCACACCATCGGTAAGGACAAAGATAAAGTCATAGTGATGCCCGACGAGTAGAAGATAGTGTTGCCCGACAAAGCAAAATCATAGGATGCCCAACGAGCTGAAAACAGTGTTGCCCGACGAGAAAGATCCAATGATGCCTGACAGACAGAGATCTCGAAGCTAACTGAAGTTGCACCGACGAAACTGATAGTTGTCACCGGTGACGAATTGCAGAATTGATCAATAGAATAGAGAGATAAGAAAATGACAAAATATCTAGCTGGCAGAGCTTAAGGATAGACTTAACTGGTTGTTTTATTTGTTTTATTCAACCGCAGTTAAGCAATTGATTTATACAGCTGGCAAGAAGATAACTACGAGATAAATCAGGAGTTAAAAGTCGTAAATCAATTTGGCTGGATTGTTTTTCACGCCAAGAATCGAGAATCAAGAACCAAGAATTAAGGAATATCATATTTATTTAAGAGACAAGCATAATTCATTTCCGCAAGCAATCACATACACGAGGGAGTGAATTGAAAGAAGATGCTGAAGAGAAACTAATGAAGGTTAAACTTCATGCAGTCCTGATCAATCAAGCTAAGGGAGAGCTAAAGAATTCTATAGACACCGACACACAGTGAAGCACAACATCATAGAGTAGAAAGAGTTAAGTACAAAATAATTGAATTGATACATTGATTAGAAAGGTATTGTATGTAAATAGATCTAAATATTTGTAATTCAAGTTGCATTAGAAATAGGTCATTGTGTTTTAGTTTAACCATTGAAGCATTAAGTCTCTTAACAGAGCATGACTTAACAGTCTTTTATATTTGAGGTATATCCTAACAGATTACCAAAAAGGTTGACTCATGATAGTAGCATCGGTCTTACCTAAATCCTATTGACAGTCTAAGAAGGAGGCTGATTCAAGGATGGTAGTAAGATTAGCATAAAGCCTACTGACAGTCTAGAGGCTGATTCAAGGATGGTAGCGTAGATGCCAGATACTTAGTGACAATCTATGTATAAAAATCCTCTAACAAGGTCACATTTAATAGTGTTTTTGTAACCTTTAACAGGGTTGGCTCCTAACATGGCTCACTTCAGAAGAGTGAAAACTTGGGGTACCGGTCCCAGTGGTTTTTCCCTTAACATGGTTTCCACATTAAAATCCTTGTGTTATGTGTGTATGGTTTATTACTTTATTGTTTTACATTTCACATAAGCATTTCTGTATTGATTGGTATACTCTACATATTTATTGATCATTGGTAAATAAGTTTTACTGCTTATCGGTTATCAAGGAGAAGGACATACAAGGTAAACCAACAGACAGTTATTTATTTCAAAGTATTTCAAAGGCATACATCTTGTAGGGACTTAATAATCTGAGGTGTATTAATTGGTGGATTGAAGTTTAAAGGATAAATTTTTGAGGCCACTGATTCACCCCCC
>MU228097.1:480907-492529 GCA_018584345.1 Thuja plicata
ATATATATAATAAATAAAGTTAATTTAATCGATAATATAATATAATATAATATTAATAATATAATATAATATAATATAATATTAACAATATAATATAATATAATATTAATAATATACTATAATATTATATTAACAATATAATAATATTATTATATCAACTTAGCATGTACATTATAGATCTGACCGAAGCTATAACATTAACAAGGATGAAAAATCTACTCAAGTGAATGATTTCCTCATTGATACATAAAATCTAGAGATGGTTGAGAAGGCCATTAACCAAAACGGTGGAGAGATCTTCCTGAACCTTATCAAGAATGTTGTTACAGTACCCGCCAATTATGATGAATCTTTCCTTGTCAGCAATATCATCGAGGATATCTGCTGCAAACATGGCCTAAACCTCCAATGAAACATCATCCCATGAAAGAGTTAAGGCCACTTCTAGCGGGCCTTCTACATCAATCCCCATATCATCTTCACAACCAACCTTTCAATTAACAGGGGAACAACTTCAACAGATCCTTAGTGTCTTGCCAAACATAACTTCACATAATAGTACTCATGCCACAACAAATACCTCTACCAGTGTCGGTGCTGGTATTTTCAACATAGGGCATACTTCCATCCCATTATCTACACATCTAGTTTCATCTTTATAATTTGCATTTTTGTCATCTCCAATAAAGACATCCATTCAACAAATGTCCCGAGCTTATCATCATATGCCTCCTCCTACGACTGGTATGACATTGAAAGGATTTTCAACCTCACCATTAGAAGGCATAAAATCTTTTGGACCACAGTTCATGCCTCACAATGCTCCATATTTAGCCCAACAAGTTAATGAGATAAAAAATCTTGTGCATAGCCTGCAAAATAAAGGAAAGAAAGAGTTCTCCTTTGAAGATATATGTCCTTATCCATTGAAAATTTGATAACCATGAAACAATTTCCTCTGAAATTTGAGATACCTAAGTTTTATAAACACAAAGGGGAGACATTCCCGCTCCAACATCTCAAAGAATTCTATATTGCATGCCAAGAGGTTTCCTACAATGAGAATTATTTAAAAAGGCTCTTCACTAGGAGTCTCGACGGTCCTTCTTTGGAGTGGTTCATGACCCTCCCTCATGGATCCATATCTACATTCTCTGACCTTGCAAAGAAATTTGTTTGACAATATTCTTACAACATTGAAGATCAAGCATCATTGTGTGATCTGTGTAACACCAAGCAAAGGAACGAAGAAAATTTTGCCAGCTTTTTACAAAGCTGGAGACACATTTTGGATTTTATGCCTTGGAAGATACCGGACAATCATTTTATCAACATCCTTAATAAAAATTTGGTATCCAAAATGTCATTCCAAGTAAAAATGACTTCTCCAGACACTTTTGAGTCTCTTGTTAAAAAGGGGAAAACCATTGAAGATGAGATTTTGCAAAAAGGTTCCATTAAACACTATACTCCTTCCTATAACAATGAAAAATCAAAATTTCAGAGTAATAACAAAGGAGTTTTCAATGATGGAGTGACAGATACCAAACATGTCCAAAATGTCCATACATCTAATCAAAGCAATCATAATAATCGTAAAAATCATAACAGTAACAACAACAATCCAAATAATTCATCACAACAACAATCTCAAAAGAAACCTCACAACTGGTGCTATTTATTTCCTCATAACAATAAAAATAACATCAATAGCAACAACAATAACAAAAAAAACACCCAACTGTACTGACAATTCACCTCTGTCACAAAGCCACTTGATGTGGTCTTTTGACAACTAGCGGATCAAGGGATAATGGTATATCCTAATAATCGACTGTTTGATGAAAATAAATCCAATCCCGCTTGGTATAAAGACAACGAATACTGTGATTAGCATCGCATTAAGGGGAACACTACCAAGAAATGCATGAAACTATGAAATTTTGTCCAAGACCTTATAGACAATGGAAAAATTTAGGTTGACGGACAAAATCCATCATCATCAAATGCGAAAGTGAAAGCTTACAATGAACCATTTCCTAAACACAATCAGAACAATGCATCTAATGCTATTCTATATGACTATTCTACAAACACCATCACAGGTAATGATCCAACATGTGGGAGTCTAGAAGAGAATAACATCTTTGGTTTTGATGAGCTCTGTGGGCATATTGAAGAATTTGAAAACTATGTGGATACTCCAACACTCAAATGTGCAAGTTGCAATGCTACCACCTGAAGACCGAGAGTTACTATCTAGGCTGTTAACAATCTATCAAGTTTTGAAAATCCACCATCTGCATCATCCACAACCACTCGACCCACTTCACGCTATGATTTGTTGGCCCAGGTAGGAAAGAAACCTACACAAATATCTATCCTTGAACTTCTCAACACTTCCCCCATTCATAAATAAGTTCTCAAAAATTCCCTTAATGAGTCCCATGTTCTTAAAAATATTAACTCTTCCCAATTCCAAGCTATGATCAGAAATTTAGCTGCAAAAGATCATTTGGTCTTTACTGACAAAGATTTTCGTGGCCCAGACCTCCACCACAATAAATCCCTCCATATTGAAGCCAAAATCCAATCTACTAAAATCAAACAAGTCCTTATAGATGGTGGATTTGATCTCAATTTATGTACATTAAAAATGATCCAAAACATTGGTCTTTTTGAAGACCTTCTTGATGCAGATAAGGTAATCAAAATAAAATCCTATGATGATAGAGAAAGAGAGAGCAAACATTTAATAACACTCCCTCTACAAGTGGGCCCAACCCTGATTGAAATAATTTTTCATGTGTTTAACCTTGATATTCCATATAATATCTTGTTGGGATGACCATGGATACATGCTATCTAAGGTGTACCTTCTACATATTATCAATGTCTGAAATTCCCACATGGAAATAACTATTCCTGGAGATCCTAAACCCTTTTAGTATTGTAAAATATTGGAGGGTAGAAAGTCAAATTATTATCCTTAGAATGAATTTTATCAACCTATTGAAAAGGAGAATCCCATCCTGTATGTAATTCAACTATCTTTCTCTAAGAGTGCTGAAGAGACATTAGAAATCCCCTTAGATCAGTCCAAAGGAAAGGAAAAAGTCATTGAAGACAATATTCCAAAGTTCGAGAAGAAAACAACATTCACAGATCAAGGCATGGGGGAATATAAGTTTGAAAGTGCTATGTGCATTGGAAAACTCCCCTTGTCTCCAAAGTCTCATGGAAAACCTTCAAAAATAACTCCCTTAGGAGGAAAAGATATTATGAAATTCAAAAGACTACTTTTGAACACTGGGGATCTTTATCAAATGAACACATGGAATGCAATGTCCTAGATTGGCTTTACAAGGAAGAAGAAGATAAACCACTAACCTTTCCTAAAGACACGTATATAAAAGCCACTCCAATTGTTAAAAGCATGAGATATCATGGTACTGGTCTTGGAATGAAACAAATAGAAAGAAGGAGCCTCATTACAAAAAATGGTTATCTGCGTGGCAAAGGATTGGGTTCCTTAGAGCCTAAGACAAACTTCGCTAAGGATTATTGTTTAGTTGAATATGACTCAGATACCGAAGAGGAGTTATTTGAAGTACCTTTCTAATAAATTGAAGATAACCTTGATGAATATGCACGTGTACTTACTATGACAGAAGCCTACCTTTCATCCCCTAGCCTTCCCCTAAAAAACCCTGAACTAATTGATTGGGATCAACATGATTTACTACCATCCTAACGCATATGCGATTCATATGAGGTTGTGTTAGCACTCTTTTGACTTAAGAATCTCCAAGAATATGAGCATCAAATTCACTACAATGAGAAAACCTACTTTGGTAGCCAGTTCAATGCTCTTAGTCGCAAAAATGAAAATAAAAAAAATAAAAATAAAACATCCCCTGATGAAAACCTTTCGCAGGCACCTTCGGATGAAGAAAAAGATAAAATAAAGGATGTATCCTCTAGTGAAAACATTTATGAGGCACTAGAGGATGGAGAATTTTACCTTCCATTCATATTTTTATAGCCAGAAAATCCCCCATCCTGAAAGAAGACACAATAAAAATCAACCTTGACACAGAAGAAGATCCAAAAGTCACATATATTGCTACATCACTTAATGATCAAGAACAAAAAGCTATGGCTGAATTCATCAAGAAACAAAAAAATAATTTTTCTTGGACTTACAAAGACATGCTCGAATTGGATATAGATTTAATAGTACATCATCTTGCAGTTGATCCAAAGGTGAAACTTGTTAAGCAAAAGATACACAAGATGCATCCACAAGTTGCTTTGTTGGTCAAAGTTGAGCTTCAAAAAATGCTTGGTGCCAAGATCATTCAAGCGATGATTATTCTGAATGGGTCTCTAACATTGTACCAGTAGGTAAACCTATTGGGGCATCCATATTTGTATAGACTTCATAGATTTGAACTTAGCATGTCGTAAGGATGATTTTTCGCTACCGAATATTGACATTATAGTAGCTATGACTGCTGGACATGAGATGTTGTCCCGCATGGATGACTTTTATGGGTATAATCAGATCAGAATAGCACCAAAAGATCAACACAAGACTACGTTCACAACTCCTTGGGGTACGTTCTATTATCAAGTCATGCCCTTTGGTCTTAAGAATGTAGGTGCATCTTATTAGCAAGTAATGACCACAATCTTTCATGATCTCCTACATGTTATTATGGAAAATTATGTGGATAAACTTTTGGGAAAATCAAAGACATGAGACTCACATATTTCCATCCTCACAACAATCTTTGAAAGATTGAAGAAGAATAGGCTTTGACTCAATCCCCAAATATGTGTCTTTGAAGTCCAATCCGACAAATTGTTAGGCTATATTGTGTCTCACAGAGGCATAAAAGTTGATCCAAAAAAAGTCAAGGACATTTTAGAAATGCCACCTCTTAGGATATAAAAATAGCTATGCAGTCTACAAGGAAAGATTTAGTCTATCAGAAGATTCATTTCACAGTTGGCTAATAAAGTGCATCCCTTTTATCACTATTACACAAAAATACAAAGTTTCAATGGGATTGCCTATGTCAAACAAATTTTGAATGGTTGAAAGGATATTTATCTAACCGTCTAGTACTGGTGCCGCTTGTCTTGGTCTGGCCTTTGATTTTGTACATATTAGCTACTGAAGTCACACTAGCGCTCTTTTAGCACAATTAGATGACAATAAAAAAGAGCGAGCAATCTATTATATCAGTAGAACACTAGTGGGTTATGAATTGAATTATTCACATATTGAAAAAGATTGTTTGGCCGTTGTCTTCTGTAACAAAAGTTATGCCACTACATGCTCAATCATAAGATACAAGTAGTTGCAAAAATTGATCCAGTCAACTATCTGTTGTCTAAAGCTGCTCTTACTAGATGCACTGCTAAATGGATCATGATTCTGAGTGAATTTGACATTGTCTATGTGGATCTAAAAGCTATTAAGGGACAAGTGATTTCATATTAGTTATCTAAAACACCTGTTCAAAGGGCTCATCCGATCATTTAATATTTTACAGATTAATCTGTTCTCATCATTACCTCGAGTATACAATGGAAGCTTTATTTTGATGGATAGTTTACATAGAAAGGCTCGAGGATAGGTATTCTATTTGTCACATCTGAAGGGGATCTCATCCCTAAATCTTATAAATTGTAATTCCCATGCACAAAAAATATTGTAGAATATGAGGCCTTGGTGATAGGACTTCGCCAAGCTATCCAGTGGAAAATCCTTAGTTTATTAGTTCTTGGTGACTCTCAGTTGGTTATCAAGAAAGTCCTGGATGAATATCAAACAAAGGATAAAAAATTAATCCCCTACTGTTACATGGTTGAAGATCTAAAACAAAATTTTACAGACATTGTCTTCCTGCAGATCCCAAGAATAAATAACAAAGCAGCCAATGCTATGGAAACCATTGGGTTGTTAATATCCATACCCGAACACAGTTCACAGTGTGAGTTTCTCATTGAGAATATTATAGTATCTACCTATAATCAACCAAGGACTGAGATGGTATGTGAAATTATTGATCCTAATTCTTCCTGGTACTGAGAAATCTATTCATAGCTTAAGGATAAAACTTCCTTGCTTACCCTAACCCCAAATCAACATAAAGCTTTCATCTGCCAAACCTCACGTTACACTATCCTTGGTGATGCCCTATTTTGAAAACATTGACAAAACTCTTTTGAGGTGTCTAAATTCAAAGGAAACAAAAACATCCTTAGAGAAGATACATCAAGGGATCTGTGAGTCCCATTCTAGTGGGCTTACTTTGGCCAAGAAATTGTTACACACTGGGTACTATTGGCCTACTATGGATCATTATGCCTATCACTATGGGAATAAGTGTGTGCCTTGTCAGCAACATGGCAATTTGATACATGCCCCCTCTCAATCCCTTAAGCCTACCATCACACCTTGGCATTTTTCTCTCTGAGGACTTGACCTTGTCAACTAGATATTTCCAAATTCTTCTAATGGTTACAAATACATCCTTGCTTCCATCGAGTACTTTAAAAAATGGGTTGAAGCCATCCCTCTTACCTACACCACTGGAAAAAAGATTTTGAAGTTTATTTTGAACAACCTTATCTGTTGATATGACATCGCTCAAGAAATTATCACTAATAATGGGACCCCTTTCAAGAACAAAGATGTCACAAAGATATGTAAGAAGTTTGGTATTAATCAACACTATTTCTCCAAGTACTTCCTACAAGGTAACAGTCAAACATAGGCTACATATAAAATCATCATGAAAATCCTCAAGAAGACAGTCGATGATGCTGGTCATGACTGACACCTCTGGTTAAATCCTGCCCTTTGGGCCTATCTCACTTCCGTTTGTACCCCCACTAGAGCCACTCCATTCACCCTTGTCTATGGTATTGAAGCCATCCTTCCCATCAAAATTGAGCTCCCTTCACTTAGAATATCCCTAAAGAATCTGATGTCCGAAGAATAATACCGAGTTGCTTGCTTGCAAGAGCTTGAACTCCTTGATGAAATATGCCTCAATGCCCTAAACCATCTCTATGTGTATCAAAATTTCCTATGCTTATAGTTCAACAAGAAGATCAAATCCCATGAGTTTGAAGTCAGTGATCTTGTCCTACAACACAACATGAAGAATCTCTTGAACCATGACAAGAAAGGAAAGTTTGAGCCTAACTAGTTGGGACCTTTTGTGGTTATAGCTAAATTTAGGTCTAGAGCCTATGAGATTACAACAACAGAGGGAGATACTATCCCTAATCCTATAAATATTTTTCATCTCAATCGCTTCTATGTGTAGTCCGTCAACAGTTCCTTTTGTACAACAAAAAGTCAACACAAAATCCAAAAATAAGAAAATCAGCCAAAATCCAAAAGCAATATAAAATTGTCTTGAAAAAATAAAAAAGATAAAATTGTCCTGAAAAAACTTATTATCCTAGTGAAAACCTGGAAAACTGGCACCTTGATAATAAATTAAAAAAAAAAAAAAATCACAAATCAAAAGGTAAAAATAGTAAAAAGAAATAAATCCATCCATTTGTGAAAACCACTTCGGTGGTGGAATGGATAAGTACCATGGTGAAAACTTATTGTAGGCGCCATGTGTAGTCAGATCCATCATCTATTTAGACCATCCTATTTTCCATCCATTGCTTTTCCGTAATAAATTCTCACACTGTCAACATCTGTGCAGGTTCTTCCCTAGTCCTTATTCATTTTCTGTTGAGTCCTCACCATTCACAGTAAAGTTTTGTCCTCAAAATTTGCCCACGCAAAGCTTAACTCCATGACATTGAGCTTTTTACCAGACATAGTGATCGCAAGAATATTCACAAATCAACTTTAAGATTGAATTTCTCAGCTATTATTCCTTTCACAAGATATTGCAAACAAATTTTTGTTTTAATATCACTCAATCTTTGCCCTTTAGGATGTATCCTTCTGGTGTCGACTTATCAATCATCCATCACACAATCCTGTTCATGGAAAGAACTTTGGATTGAATAAATACTTGGTCATGATGCCTTTTTGTTGATTTCATCTTTGTGTTTCGATATACCCTCCTCATGATTTCCTTGATCTTTAAAATCTTTGTATATTTTGAATGGTGTCTATTGAAATATGCATAATTTGCAGTGTGATCTTTTTGTGATCATTTTTGGTGCATTTTTGTTTGATACACAGTTATGATTATGAATGCCTCACTGGGGGAAGGATTTGTACACATACTACCAAGTCCCTAAATAAGGTTTAGGTGTGCTTAATCTCCCTATGAGTGTCATCGCATTGGTACCATTATGATTGACATCCTACATCTATGTTCCTAAATCTATCTATTTGTCTGAGAGTCTAGTCCATGCAAAGGAAAAATGTCACTTATGTTTTCTAATACGTAGTGCATACCTCCTCTTGAAAATTAAACTAGGGTGTGCTCTCTGACATAAACATAATATAATCCCATTTGAAAATCATGTAGATATGATGCATTTTTAGTTAGGTCATATTGCATTTTACTCTTGGCAAGATTCCTATTTATTCCATCCCTCCGAAGCTATCTAAATTATCCTTTCGGTTATGGTTGATACACACAAACACAATGTCCTAGTTCGAGTCCTCATTCATTTCATTCACTTAGGTTATTTCATTCATTATGTTATTATGTTGTTCATGATGAGTTTAAGTATTGACTTCACATTCGATATCATGTAATCACATAATAATATTCATCAAGATGCATTTTAGATTCATTATCCACTTATTATCCATAAAAGTAATCATTATTTATTATCCATGTATATTCCATTTTACATTAATCATTGCAAATCCATTTCCATTTGTATGCATCACATAAATAAATCCATCTCATCTATAAAATCACATATAAGCATTATCCATCCATAACCATAATAACTCATCACATATGCATGTTCCCACATCATAGATACTTTAGAACCATCACATAGTATATAATCACACACATCCTGCATCACACCCGTCAGTGATAAAACAACCATACGCATATAGGAATAAAAAAGCACACAAATCACATAGGACCATCAAAATCATGTGTATATATGAAGAATAATCAAGTATCCAAAAGACATCTGAGTCTATCAAATATACATGTATATATCTCATAAAAATGTCAATGTACATCCAAACAACTCAAAAACTACATGTGTATCAAAAATCACTGGTATGGATCACAAGGCTAGCCGAGCGGATGTCCCTGCCCCACCTGTCCCATCTCCCCCTATGACATTGGGAGGTCTCATCCCTACTCAGGTCTGTGAATCCCTCCACCTGTAGTATGCATGGTTGATCTATCACTGTATACTACAACCCTCTGATCGTCAGGAACAACCTCATAATAAAGACAATGATAGTACTCCATCTTATGAACTTCTCGGGTCTCGCATCTGTAAGCAACAAAAGCCTCCTGTACTACATGCATCACCCTAGGTCCATTAGAAACCTATAAAATGATATTTCACTATCCCCTATAATCCTTTTTCCTGGCACTGGTAGGTATCCCTCTCTGCCATAACCCCCTGCAACTTTAATATCAAGGCATCCATCTCCCGCTGCATCTTATCTATCTGCTGCTGCCCTACTATGACCCATGTATGGGTCTCAATCATAGTGAACTCTTCAGAATCCACTCGGGCCTATAAGGTATATAGAGAACCCTATAGGCTATCTTCTCAAGCCATATCCCCTTCCAATAGCCCCTGAATCCTGGCCAACTCTTTCTCTACATTTCCCTCTGATGCCTGGGCTGTAGCCAAAAGTCCCTGTAACCTCCCCACCTCCATCTACAGGCTATCTTGCTCTGTGACTATTGTGTCATGCACATCCTATGCTACATATCATGGAGGTGACCCATGTGGCACCTATCTCTATACCTATAGTGGTACCTATGGTACCTATCCTTGTACATGTCCCTATATGAGTATAACTAGAGGGACTCTATCTGTAGGTATTTGCACCTTTACTTGATGTTTGTCTACTGCCACCCTCGGCTGTCCTCTCCGGACTCCTCCTCTCCCTCCTCCTCCATCACCTCCTCCATCTCCCCCATCATCTCCTCTATCATCCCCATCCATGCCAACACCATCCTACCCTCTTCTTGGCTATTCATCCACCTGAATGACTCCTAAAATAGTCAACCTGATCGACCTATAAACAATCCACCACTATGCATATGTAGGATTCACTCCTGCATCCCATACCAGATCCTGTCTGTCCATCAGAGTCCCACCATCCATAACCATGATGCCCTCTCTCCTCTTAGGTCAACTCTGATCCCCATAAACTCCCTACCTCCCATGTCACCAGTAGATGTGGAAATGCATCAGGAACTACATCATATACTTGACCAAACTGCCTCAATACTTGCGATGGAAGGTATAACACAATCATATAAGTTGTCCTCCCTATGAGTTAGAACTAAGTCTAAAAAAACCCAAAGTAGAAGAAATCCTCCAACCCACCCTCTGTATAGTCCTGCTGCTGCTAGACTTGGTGTCCCCATGTCTCACACCCTGCGTAAGGAGTCCATTCGAACCCCTGCATCTCGTCAAGTATCCTCCGCTAGTGGCTGACAAAATATGTTGACTCATACCTAATAGGTGGTTGGTATTTGTAGACATAGGACTCATATGGACGTCATGTCTAATGAAATCTAATGGGGTGTACTACAACGATATTCTCTCATGCCCATACTAACAACAATGTCACTCCTACACCTAGTGTCATGCCTCTCCGGTAGGCACACATGTGTAGTCATAGTATAGTTGTCCAAGGATGGTATACCCCAAGCAATATATCTTCCCCCATCCTCTAGCATGCCACTCAGAACTTGCACCCATCCCAATTGAAAACCATGGCTTTCATGAGCTGACATCAACCATCCTCCAATAAGTCCTGCCAGATATAAAGCAACCCGTCGCAACCGCGGTCGCGCTGCCATCACCACCCTCCATGGTAACCACTGTCTAGTAGTGGGTATTGTAACCACCTGAATTTGGTTTGTTCTAACTATGGACCCTATTTTCCCTAAGTGTGATCATACCCTCAATTATGTCTAAACGACCCTGTTATTGCTTGGCATAATTCTTTAAATTAATTTAATGTCCTAGGTGATTTTCATCACTAAATTATATTAACTATTATAGCCATGTAATTCAAATCAATTTTGACCAATAAAATCAAACCAAAATCAAATATGGCTATTGTATTTAAATATAAAGGAATTAAATAAATCCCTAAAATCAAATACCCACTTGCAATTAACCCATTCCCCTAGCCTATTTAATTTAATTAAAATGGCTATAGTCCCCTAATTATTAAAAATCAATTAAATTGTTTAAATAATTAATTCCTATATTTCTAAATGAATTAAATAAGTTTATTTCATTTATTAATATTCCTTCAAACCCATCCTAACTTATCTCAACCACTTCTACCCTGGGTTCTAACCCTTCTCAACCCATTCACCCATGCTAATCTAATCCTAATCCTAAATTCTTCTCTAACCCACCTCCTAATGTTGTCACATTCCATTAAGG
>MU228097.1:508975-524658 GCA_018584345.1 Thuja plicata
CCCCCCCCCCCCCCTCTCTCTCTCTCTCTCTCTCCCATTCTTCTATAAATAGAAGCCTATTTTGAGAGCAAATGATCCTTCACATTTAGATCAAATCACATGGTTATGCTGTTGGATTCATCCTAGATTTTCATTTCACTTATTTTCTCATGCTAGTTCATTGTTTTAGTTTCATCTTTTAAAGCTAGATTACATGCTTTTTCATCTTTTAAGCTTAAATTTGAATTAAATCCTTCATGCTAGAATAGTATTGGTCACTGATTTATAGCATATTCTAAGGGCTAGTATGTTATGAATTACACTCTTTCTAGTTAGAAGGCAATAGGTCAGTTTTAGTGGGTTTTGCATGCTTTTCTAACCCTTTTGGACTAATAAAATGACTTATTGAGTGTTTGTGTTGTTTTCAACAGGTTCCCGAATACACACACACAGGTATTTGATCATAAGGTTTCCTGAATGCTGCCTCTTTATATGGCTCTAGGCCCTCCTGTACATAATCTGGCATCAGTCCCCGGATGGGAATGCAGTATATCCAGTAGAAGTCATATAGGGTGATCGTCACCTCACCCGTCAGAAAATGAAAACTAGAGGCAGGGTTGTGCTACCTCTTAATCAAAGAATTCATGAGAAAATTACGCGCTCTCAACCATGACCATAAATGAACATGCTCCAAGACACATAGTGCCACCTTCCCCCACTCCGCTGGGGTAAGCTCATCTGCCAGTCCCATAGTCTCTTGTCAACTCTCTTGTGACCTAAAAACTCCTCCTACCTCCTGCATTCACAAACCATGCTTTTTAGTCCTTTTCCCTTAGTCTGGGGCATCCTCTAAACCTCCCTGTCCCTTGTTCTTCCCTCCTTATTCCCTTCCCATGCATCTTTTGGGCCAATTGATGGAGATGTTGATTGCCCTGGGCAGATGATGATTGATACATACACCGATCGACAGAGACGCCAATCCATGAGCAGTGCCTCTGGTATCCCCCTGATCAACCCTGTTGATTATCATCTATGTAGAAAACAATCCTTTGACCATTGTCTACGACCCCCTAAATCTTCATCCCCGTAGATGACAATCTTTGATTTCCATCTACGTAGACGACAATTGGGAGATTGTCACCTGTGAAGGTGACAATCGTCGATCTGTCATCTCCGTAGACAATGATTGGTCGATCTTCGTCTATGCAGACAATGATCCACCAATCATCATCTCTGCCCCGACTATGATTTCCCCCCATAAATGCTCATAACTAGTAATAAATGCAAAATTATATGGGCTTGGTTAGGATACTCACCGGTGGTCCCATGTCGGCCGCTTGCTGGTGTGTCCGGATGTACTCTCCTATCTGCATACAGTCTCTGGGATCAACCATTGCTCTCTCTTTGCTTTATTTTTTTGCTCTTTGAGGGTGAAAATGACTCCTTCTAGGGCCCTTACAGACTATTTATAGGTCCATTGGGACCTGTTTTCCGTTTGGGACCCTATTTTTTGCCCTGTATTTTCTTGATTACCTCATAATTCATGCAATTGTTATTTTTTTCTTCTCTTCCACCTCTTTTTTGATAAAATTACACAAAAAATGTTTTTTTTACATTATTTTCTCGAGGGGGCACACTCTTTCACCATCGTTGCCTTAGGGCCTTCTATTCTCTCTGGGGCATCTTGTTTTTCTTTTATTTGACGCGATGCCACATCAAAGAGGGAAAAATGTAGACGCCTAAAATTGTCCTTTAACATTATAATTAATTATTAATTATATTTGTTATTTTCTCTTACCTATTTAATTAAATTTGGTTCATTTTTTCTATAGTACTTAAATTTAATTTAAATACCCCCTCTTAAGAGTATTAAATTTTATTTAATACCTTCCCTCCATAAAATCCCCCTTTATATAGATTTTCAATTTATTTATTTCCCCCACATTCTAATATTCTCCCAAACCATGATAAGTCTAAATTTAATTTAGATTAATCCTAAATCTAGACCTAGATCCTACTCTACCTCACATCACTCTCAACAAATAGATGTACTTACTAATTAACTAAGGTTAATTAGGATAATTCTATGATTTCTACACCCATTAGTCCTAATTATTTTCTCACACGTGTGAGAAATTTTTTAAAAATTGCCTTTTCAAAGAATTCTAAAAATGCTCAAACAAGGTTTCTTACAACCTTGATGACTCCCTCTTATAATTGCCAAAAATGTTTCATTTGACCAAGCTTATGTTATCTATGACAAACCTCTTACATGTGTATTTGAAGTACACATTGACCCATCACATCTCAAGTTGCTCACACATGTGTGAGCAAACTTGGAATCTTGCATGGCTGATGTGTCCTTCATGTGGCACCGATGTGGATGCTACATGTGATCCACCTCACCTAACCCCTCCAAAATCCTATAATAGGAGCCTTGCCAAGAGTAAATTCATCCATTATTCTTGCATTAGATTTATTACACTAGTTTGTGTCTAGAGATGTTGTATGCATTTATAGTTTTTCATTGCTAACCTTGTTTGGTAGTTGCTTACATTTATTATGGTAGTGGCATTCCATTTATACTTCTTAGTTGTTGCATTCAATACTAGTCTTGCATTTAGTTCTCATTCCTACTTCCATCTCATACATTGAATGCTTGAGACTAGTTCTCCATAACTAGTTCTTGAGAACTATTCAATATTATTGCATCCAACTTGCATTTAGCTTGCATTTGGTCATTTTATCATTAAATCAAGCTGGATTGGTATATTGTGTTGGGAGAGCACACCCAAAAGCCTCTCTAAGAGAAAATCAACAAGGCTTGGGTGCCCTTGTTTAGCTCATCGGAGGTTATGGTGGAAATATTTGTGTAGGAATAAGTTTTGATATGTTAATGTAGCTTAAATGATTTATATCTCTAATATTTACATGTCTGAGCTTGCTCCCCACAGGTAGGTTTTCATAATACACAATAGCTGGCCCTTATGTTTGAATATCCTCCTCATTTCCCACTAGTTTTGTCTTCTCTACTGAACCATTCCACTTCTGATTTTGATTCTACACTTCCATAATTTGATTGTCTTCTTCATCAAACCTGCAAGTTATTTCTTATATTTGCACATTTTCATCAACTCTAACATTTTCAATTTCAACAATCTTTTTCATTCTATAGTTATAACTCTTATATTCTTTAATCTTAGTAGAATATCCAAGAAATACTCCTTCATCACTCCTAGGATCAAACTTTCCAATGTCTTCACCTCTCTTGATATAGCATTTACTTCCAAAAATTCTAAAGTATTTCACTATAGGAATATGACCATACCAAAGTTCATAAGGTGTCTTACCAGCTCCTTGCTTTATACACACTTGATTCAAGGTATAAAAAATAGCACTTACAAATTCTCTCCAGTAAATTTGCAGACCATTTCCTTCAATCATCATGGTTCTAGCCGTGTCTATAACAATTATGTTCATTTTCTCTTTTACACCATCCAGCTGTAGGGTCGGTGGAGTAGAAGTATGCCTCTTGATTCCATGTTCTTCACAATAAGAATAAAATTCACCAAATGTAAATAATCCTCCTCTATCTGATCTTAGGCTCTTCAATCTCTGTCCAGACTCTGTTTCAACCATCATCTTGAATATTTGAAATTCCTGAAAGCTTTTGATTTTTATTTAAGAAATGTAACCCACATCAATCCTTGAATAGTCAGCAGTGAATAGCATGAAATATATATCACCATAATAGCTTCTTATCTTTTTAGTACCACACAAATCTATATGTACCAAATCTAGCAATCCATTTGAAGTATATGTCAAACTCTTAAAAGTAGATCTAGTCAATTTTCCCAATTGACATTCTTTGCACAAATTGTTGGGCTTCATCCGCTTAGAAAAATATCTTACAATATTAGTAGTTCTAACCTTTACCATATTATCAAAGTTTACATGAAAAAATATTCTAAGCCACAACCAACTGTCATCAACCTTAGCAATCAAGCATTTATTCTCAACATTTTTCAAATAAAATAAATTACCTACAGTTTGTGTACCTAATGCAATCAACTTTCCATTTCTTCCAATTATTTTGCACACTCCTTTTATGAATTCTATTTTTTATCCCTTGTCTAACAATTTTTCTCTGTGCTCATGGAGTGTCTGATTCTCTTAGGCTTTGGCTGATCTATCTTGTTTTGGGAACTCTTATTGTTCTATCTTAAGTTCCTTTATGTATAGGGTTTTGAGGCCCCTTCAAAACATGTTGTTCCATTAATCAAAAACAACTTTCCAAAACTTAACAAGTTATGACTTAATCCTTCAACATACAAAACATCATCAATATTGTTTTTACCATCAAGAGTAATAGATCCTTTTCCTTTAATCAAGTAAGGCATGTTGTTACTGAACCTAACAAAACCATCATCATAGTATTCAAGCTTCACAAACTTATTTTTATCACTAGTCATGATGTGAATATCCACTATCAATGACCCATTCATCTATTTTTACAACATGTGAAACTAATTCTTTGTCTTCCTTAGGATTATCTTCTTTAATAGAAATAAACAAAATATCTTCATCACTAGCACCAGATTCATCACCAGTCACACCTTCTTTATCCACATAAAAAATTCTATGACTCTTAGGATGAAATTTCTTAAATCTCATCTTAGATTCCTTAAAGACTTTATTTGGACATCTAGATGCAATATGACCAATCTTATTACAAAAAAAAAATTTCAAAGGTAACTTTCCTTCATACTTACTAGAGCATTTAGGAAATCTTCTTGCAATCAAGGCTTCAAGTTCATCAATCTTTCTTTCCTCTTCCATAATATATTCGCATTGCTTAGCATAGTAGCTATCTTTTATTACTCTAGAAGATTTTTCTACCTGATCATGCTTGGTCACACTGGCTTCAACCTTCAAAAGTTCCTTGGTAAGAACACTCATCTCATAGGCACACAGTCTACCAGTCAAGGCTTCTATAGAAATATCTTTCAGAGTTCTAACTTATTCAATAGTTGCAACCTTCTCACTGTAGGATGAAGGAATGGATCTCAAATTTTTTCTTACAACTTTATCATCATTCAAGATACCACCAACACATCTGATTGAATAGACAACATCATTCATTCTCTATATATAGGATGAAATAGTTTCACTTTTTCTCATCTTCATGTCCTGATACTTCACTCTTAGACCCTATAAATTAGCTTGCTTTACATACTTATCACTTTCATAAACAATATCTAATTTACTCCATACCTCATGTGCTATTCTTAATCCATAGATGTGAGAATATTTTGAATCTGACAATGCACTGATCAAAGCTTCCCTTGCTATCATATTTTCTTTGAACTTCTTTTCACTAGCAATAGCCCAATTTAGATTGTTAGGAATGGAATAAGATTTCTCTGTTATTTCCCAATATTTATCTCCCATGCATATCAGATAAGTAGTCATTTGATCCTTCCATATCAGGTAGTTGGTTCCATCAAACTTTAGACTATCTTTCCTAATGCTTTCCATATAGGATATCCTTCAAGCGATCAAGCTTTTGATACCAACTGTTAGGCCAAAAGATGGAAAGCACAACTGAGAGGGGGGGGGGGGGGGGGGGGGGGGGGGGGGTGAATCAGTTATACGCACATCAATTAAAACATTAAAAATTAAATCACTTAGAGATCTAAAAGATAAAAAATTATGTAAGATCCACAACACAAGATTTTTTCACGAGGAAAATTGGTTAAGGGAAAAACCCGACAGGAGTCAAAACCACAAAATAGATGTACTCTGTTAAAAGAACTACTCGGTTAAGAGAAAATAAGAACAAAAAGAATGCACTTTCATCCATAGGCCCACTTCCTAGAGCACATTTCTCATAATACAATAATCTGGCCCCCATTCAGGTTGACTAATCAATCAATGATAATAGTTACAAATGGAAGACAAACTATCCAATATAACCAAATTGACTTACAACATCTGCAATGCCAATAGAGTTCCCATGAAGTATGATTTCTTCCTCAGTTGAAGAATACAAACATTTCTCTCTTCTCTATCTACCACACACTTTGAAATTACAAATGATTTCCCATTTATACATATTACAATGAATAATCAACAAAAAGGTCGACCAAGACCTATACAAATAAATGATATAAATAATAAGCTCAAACACCAATGCAATCCAAATCAAGTTGACAAAGACTTATATAGAACCTAAAATATCATCCATGAACATACAACATCTTCCCCAAACCCACGCCACAAATTGCAACACATTACTTCATCAAGTTGACTAAGACCTAAATGAAGAAACACCAATCACTCTCAACAAATCACCAAATATGATCACCAAGAATCATGAATACGACCATAACATGATCTAAGAACACCAGCAAGAAACATGAATAACCTCACAAACTTCTATAACATCTCTGGTGCAGGGAACCTTCTAAAATTTCTATTTTTATGTTAGGTTGTTTGTAATAAGGTGTGAATCCTTTGGATCACCCTAGTGTATGTGTGTGTGGGTCTATTTTGTAAGGTGAAGGACCCTAAGGTAAGTTATAAACCTTAAGGGTGCCTGAAACCATGTTAGACCAGTCTAGTCTCTTTTAGCTATTTTTAGTCCTTAAGTTGAATTTAATGTTTTTAAGCCTTAGTGTAGGTTCTTGGAATGTTTTAGATCAATCCTAAACCCTTAGATGTTGGTAGTATTTTAATTTTTCTCAAAATTGCAACTTTGACGAATGTTGCTAAAAAGTTGTCTTTTTGCAAAATGTTGCATGAACAACTTTAGGAAAAATGTTGCTCAAGGAGTGACAACTCAGTTTGAAATGGCCACACCAACTTCTTGGAGCGTCTGTAATGCTAAGATGATGATATTTGATGTCCTTCTTCCTTCTAGGAAGGAGAGGAGTCACTGTGTATGGAGCTTGAAGTTTAGAGAAGGAAATAGAAGAGTTTTCTTAGTCATTCTATGTGTTTACGACCTGGTATAGATTCATTTGGTGAAACCACTTGCAAAACTTTGTGATGTTTTGAGTTATCTTACCATTCCAGTTGGTTTCATCCATTTTTGCGAAGTTACATAGGAGTTAGAGCATTTTGTTTGGTCACTGCCTGAAAAGCCCTATTTTCCTGGGTTTGCTCCAAAGATGTGATCCTAATTTGGGATTTATCTAGTGGATTTTCTCGGCCACTTTGGAAATACAAGTTAGGATCATGCATTTTAAGATTCCAAAGGCTCATAAGCTCAATGTTTACTTCATTATTTTTACGACAAAGCCCTAGGCTAATTATCTCAATGTAATTAGCCTGCCTTTTGAGTACAGTCACATGCATGGGATTTATATGGTTGGAAGGGTCGAACCAATGGTGAATCTAGGTCATTTTGGGATAAAGGGAACTATCCAAGTCCTTATGCTCACTTTGTGAACCCACTTTTGACCACTTTCTTAGTAATCCAAGCCTAACCTAGCTAATTAGGCCTATGTGATTTTCAAGAGTTTGATGGTGCTATAATAGAGTGGAGTCCTAAGGCTTTGGGGGTTTTTAATACTCCATAAAGGGTATCTATAACCCACTTGAGATCAGTAATATCCTTCTATGATAAAAATTTATACTTGAAAAACCCTATGGACAGGGCTATAAGAAAATCTAGACTAGTTAGTGTTAACTGAATCCATTGGTGGATTCTTAAACCTTTGGGTCTAAGTAAAGTGTACCATCCCTTGGATTGGTTAATTTGTGCCTCTGGTGAATAGTTTCACTCTTAGGCTTGGGTTTAGGGAAAGTGTCCCTAAAAGCTAAATTGCAGAGATTGGTGTTTTGGTTTAGGAAACCGAGTTGAGAACAAAAGAGTGACTTGGCCTCTTGAACAAGTTGTTATACATCCTAGTAATACAAGTGTGGGATTGGAGTACTTGAAAAAGTGGTTTGAGGTAGCTATAAGGAGTTGAGCCTACCTAGGTCTTCCTACAATGCACTCTACATCAGGTGGTATCAGAGCCTGCTAAGACCTTGGAAGAAGTGAAAGATGGGTGATATGATAGAAGATCCCCTGGGAGAGGAAGTTCCCACTAGAATCACTAATGTGGAATTGGCTAAAATTTCTAGGGAATAAGTAGCCAAGAACAAGAAGATGGAAGAAGAGATAACGAAGCTCAAGGACCTCCAAACATAAAATTAAGAGGGAGGAGACTCTGAAGAGGAAGAAGAAGAACAAGACATAGGGCAAGATGAAAGGAAGAACATACTTGCAGAACAAGCTCAGTTCCTTGAAGCTCTTGAAAGAGTTGGAAGGAGAGATAAAAAATTAGAAATTCCCATGTTTTGTGGGAAATTGAACCCTGAATAATGTATGGATTGGGTAGAAGCTTTGGAGAATTTCTTTGAGTGTGACAATGTCCCTGAAAAATCAGAGGGTCAAGGTGGAAAAATCCAAAATGAAAGGCCCTGCCTTAAGTTGGTAAAATTTTATACAAAATAAAAGGATTGAGGAAGAGAAGAACCCTATTTCAACACGAAAAAGAATGTTGGCATAAATAAATAAAATAGTTTGTACCCAAGGACTATGAGATCACCCTACATAAAAATTTAACAAAATATAAGACAAAAGGACCTTGATGTGAGTGGGTACACTGAAGAATTTCATAGAATGACCTTGAAGTCCAAAATCCCTGAGAGTGAGAAGCACAAACTTGCAAGGTATCTCAATGGATTAAAGTATAGCATTCAAGATGAAATGGGTTTATTCAACCCTGAATCAGTACATAAGTGCTTTCAAATGACACTAAAAATTGAAGAAAAGTGAAAAAAGAGAGGATAACAAAACAACAGAGGTAGAGGGATTAATTTCAAAGGTAGAGGCAGGTTCAATGGAAGGGGTCCATTCCAAAGAAACCAAGGAGAGTTTAATAACCAAGATTTAGAAGGAGAGCACAATAACAGAGGCAACTTCAGAGGTAGGAGATCAAACAAAAAAGGGAGATTTGGTGGAAGAGGACCTAGTGTCTTCACTGGGAAATGTTTTACTTGCAATCAAATTGGACACCAATCCTTTAGATGCCCTGAGAAGAATGACACAAGCAAAAAAGGAGGGGATAGAAGAGTACAACTCACCAAGAAGATGACAGTCATAGTGTGTCCTCTTACCACTCTTCAACTTCAAGGCCTACAAATCCAGAGCAAGGAGAATTCCTCATGATGCAAAGGACACTCCTAAGAGTACCTACTACTTCATAACCACCTCAGAGGAAGTCATTATTCACAACAACCTGCAAGGTGAATAAAAAGGTATGCAAATTTATAGTTGACTCTTGATCCATTGATAATATTGCATCTAGGGAGTTCATTAATAAGTTAAAGCTGCATGTAATCCCTCACCCTTTCCCTTACAAAGCTTCTTGGTTGAAAAAAGAGAAACAAACCATCATTGAACAAGTTTGGGTAGATTTTAAGATAGGGGAGTATATAGATAGAGTTTTATGTGATATAAGAGAGATGGATGCATGCCATTTTTTATTAGGAAGACCTTGGAAATTTGATGTAGATTCCAAACATGATGGAAATTCTAATGTGTATACTATAGTTAAGGATGGTGTTGAGTATGTGATGAATCCACTCCCTAACAATGAGAAAGAAAAACATGTGACTAGTAGTCTCTTGCATGTAGGAGAAAAATAATTCATGAAGGTGATAAAAGAAAAGGATACACCTTTTTATGCATTAGTAGTAGGACCTCAAAAGACACCATTGAAAGAGACAAAGGTCAAGGACCCCACTAGGGATGTAGGCCCCAAAGAAGTCAAAGCACTGTTAGATCAGTATAAGGGTGTCATAGCTGAAAGTAAACTAGAGTCCTTGCCACTTGAAAGAGAAGTGAATCACTACATAAACCTCATACTAGGGGCCACCCTTCCAAACAAAGCAGCATACAAGATGACCCCTGAACAGAATCAAGAGATAGCAAGGCAGATTGAAGAATTGTTGTCAAAGGGTCTCATTAGGAAAAGTGTGAGTCCTTGTGAAGTCCCTACAGTCCTAACACCCAAGAAAGAAGGCACATGTAGACTATGTACATATTCTAGGGAAATCAATAGGATAACCATCAGATATAGGTTTCCTATGCCTAGAATAGAGGATTTGATGGACTGTTTAGGGTGTGCAAGCTATTACTCCAAGATAGATCTCAAGAGTGGTTACCATCAGATAAGAATTAGAGGTGGAGATGAATGGAAGAAAACATTTAAGACCACATAAGGCCTCTATGAATGGCTTGTGATTCCTTTTGGTCTCTCAAATTCCCCAAACACTTTTATGAGACTTATGAATGAAGTGTTGAAGCCTTTTCTCAATAAGTTTGTTGTTGTATATCTTGATGGTATTCTAATTTTTAGCAGGAGCAGAGAAGAGCACCTAAAGAATTTAGATGTGGTGATGAGGAAACTCCATGAGGAACAATTGAAAATAAACATAGAAAAGTGTGTATTCCTTCAAGAAGAATTGGTGTTCTTAGGTTTTGTGATATCCAAGAACAATCTCAAGATGGATCTTTCCAAAGTTGAAGCCATCCTCAATTGGCCACCTCCCACTACTCCTTCAGAGGTAAAAAGTTTCCATGGTTTGTGTATCTTTTATAGGAAATTCATCAGAAATTTTAGTGGCATATGTACTCTCATTATCAACACCATTAAAGGTTGAATAAAATACATATTTACATGAACTAATGAAGCTAATGAGTCCTTTGAGTTGTTGAAGAAAAAGATTGCAGAGCAACCTATCCTTGTCCTGCCAGATTTTAACAAGGTGTTTACAGTGGAATGTGATGCAAGCAATAAATCCATTGGGGGAGTCTTGAGCCAAGAAGGGAGACCAATTGCCTTTTTTAGTGAGAAAATCAATGAAGCTAAGCAAAAATACTCAACCTATGACCTTGAAATGTATGCAATGGTTCAATCACTTAGGAAATGGAGACATTATTTGCTACCCAAGGAATTTGTGGTGTTTACTGATAATCATGCACTTAGCTTTATGAATAGAAAAGAGAAAATTAACCATAGACATGTGAAATGGATGGAATTATTGTAGTCCTATACATTTTATAATAAGCATAAGAAAGGGATTGTGAACAAAGTAGCTGATGCTCTTAGTAGAAGAAACCTAACCATCCAAACCATTCAGTTGGAGAGTGGTGGATTTCATGCAATGAAAGATATGTATGATATGGATGAAGATTTCAAAGAGGTTTACCAAATTTGCGCTGAGATGACAGACAAATACCACACTGATTTCTCAGAATTTCTTGTGCAGGATGGCCTACTTTTCAAAGGTAGTTTATTGTGTGTCCCAAAAGGATCCATGATGGAAAACATTATCAAAGAAAAACATTGTGGAAGTTTAGCTGGTCACTTTGGGGTGGATAAAACATTGGAACTTGTTAGAAGGTTCTACCACTAACCCAAGTTGCAGACAAATGTCAGGAGCTTTATGGAAAGTTGTTCAATTTTTCAACATTCCAAATGGAACACCTCCATTGCAGGGTTGTACACTCCTTTACCCATCCCTTAAAAACATTGGGATTCAGTAAGTATGGACTTTGTCCTAGGTCTTCCAAAGACCAAATCTAGATTTGACAGTATTTACATTGGAACACTTCATCCCTTGTAGAAAAACTCATGATGCATCTCACATAGCAGGGTTACTATTTAGAGAAGTTGTAAGACTCTATGGACTGCCACTGTCAATCATATTAGATAGGGATCCTAAGTTTTTAGGAAATTTTTGGAGAACACTATGGAGGAAACTAGGGACCAATGTTTCACTGTCATCTGCATATCACCCATAGTCTGATGGTCAGACAAAAGTTATAAATAGGTCCCTCGGAAACCTTTTAAGATGCCTTACCCAAGAACATGGAGCCACTTGGGATGCCATCATAGCCTAAGTAGAATTCTCATTCAATGATTCAGTCAATAGGAGTACTGGTTTGAATCCATTTTAGATTGTATATGGCACTCACCTTAGAGGGGTATTGGAACTCAGAGACATCACATACATAGAAAAAATAAGTGCCCTAGAAGAAGACTTTGCTAAAGTAATGAAGAACATCCATGAACAAGTGCAGACCAAACTACAGTATACCACTGGGAAGTATAAGGAACAAGCAAACAAAAAGATGAGATGACTACAATTCAAAGTAAGAGATATGGTGATGATTCACCTCAAGAAAGAGAGACTACCCAAGGAGAAATATACAAAGCTTATGATGAAAAAGATTGGCCCTTTCAAGATTTTGAAGAAATGTGGCAATAATGCCTACAAGATTGATTTACCTTCTCACATTGGTTTGTCTCATATTTTTAATGTTACAAACATCTATGCTTATAAAGGTGTTGTTAGTACTAATGATCTTGCATGTACTTCAGAACCTCCTACACTCCAACCACTCAAGGACACACCCCAAACACCTCCTCCTGAGATTGAAAGAATTCTAGACAAGAGAGTGAACAAGAAGACTAGGAGGGCCACTTACTATGAGTACTTAGTCAAATGAAAAAATCAACCCTTTGAAGATGCTACCTGGATGACCCCTGAACACATTCAGAAAATAGGCTATACACTTGAAGACCTCCCAACTCAAGAGACTTGAGTTAATTTTTCCATGGGGAGTATGGTGTAGGGCACCTCTTGGAGTTTCTATTTTGATGTTAGGTTGTTTTTAATAAGGTGTGAATCCTTTGGATCACCCTAGTGTGTGTGTGTGTGGGTCTATTTTGTAAGGTGAAGGACCCTAAGGTAAGTTATAAACCTTAAGGGTGCCTAAAACCATGCTAGCCCAGTCTAGTCTCTTTTAGCTATTTTTAGTCCTTAAGTTGAATTTTATGTTTTGAAGCCTTAGTGTAGGTTCTTGGCATGTTTAAGATCAATACTAAACCCTTGGAGGTTGGTAGTATTGGCATTTTTCTCAAAATTGCAACTTTGACAAATGTTGCTAAAAAGTTGTCTTTTTGCAAAATGTTGCATGAGCAACTTTTGCAAAATTTTGCTTGAGGAGTGAAAAATCAATTTGAAATAACCAAAAAAACTTATTGGAGCATGTATAATGCCAAGATGATGCTATTTGATGTCCTTCTGCCTTCTAGGAAGGAGATGAGTCATAGTGTACGGAGCTTGATGTTCAAAGAAGGATATAAAAGATTTTTTGACCTGGTATAGATTCATTTGGAGAAACCACTTGCAAAACTTTGCGATTTTTTGAGATATCTTACCATTCTAGTTGGTTTCATCCATTTTTTTGAAGTTACATAGGAGTTAGAGCATTTTGTTTGGTCACTGCCTGAAAAGCCCTATTTTCCTGGGTCTGCTCCAAAGATGTGATCCCAACTTGGGATTTATCCAATGGATCTACTCGGCCACTTGGAAAATATAAGTTAGGATGATGCATTTTAATATTCCAAAGGCTCAGAAGCTCAATGTTTGTTTCATGATTTTTAAGACAAAGCCCTAAACTAATTATCTCAATGTAATTACCCCACCTTTTGAGTACAATCACATGCATGGGAGTTATATGGTTGGAAGGGTAGAACCAATGGTGGATATAGGTCATTTTGGGATAGAGGGAACTATCCAAGTCCAAGGGCTCACTCTGTGAACCCACTTTTGACCACTTGCTTAGTAATCCAAGCCTAACCTAACTAATTAGGCCTGTGAGCTTTTCAAGAGTTTGATGGTGTTGGAATAGAGTGGAGTCCTAAGGCTTTGGGGGTTTTAAATACTCCATAAAGGGTATCTATAACCCACTTTAGATTTTTCAGATCCTTCTGTGGTAAACATTTATACCCGAAAAACCTTCTGGACATGGCTACAAGAGAATCTAGACCAGTTAGTGTTTGGATAACCTTGGGTCTATAGAACTGAATCCATTGGTGGATTTTTAAACCTTAGGGTCTAAGTAAAGTGTACCATCCCTTGGAATGGTTAATTGGAGCCTCTGGTAAAGAGTTTCACTCTTAGGCTTGGGTTTAGGGAAAGTGTCCCTAAAAGATAAATTACAGAGATTGGTGTTTTGGTTTAGGAAACCAAGTTGAGAAAAAAAGAGTGACTTGGCCTCTTGAACAAGTTGTTATACACCCTAGTAAGACAAGTGTGGGATTGGAGTACTTGAACAAGTAGTTTGAGGTAGCTATAAGGAGTTAATCCTACCAAGGTCTTCTTGCAGTGCACTCTACATCAATCTCAACCTCCAAATCCTGACTCATCTCAGTACTGTTCATCATTAACACTAAACACTAAACTCTGTCACATAAAAAAGATAGATTTTCAAACTTTGAATCGTGAACAACACCAGCCGAGGAAACAACATTATGTCCCAAAGAATCCACAAACTTCATGTCCATTGAATCAACCAAACTGATCCATACCAAAGCAAAAACTCAACCTTTTTCATTACCAAAACAATAGGAATACAAAAATAGAAACTTGATAAACCAATCATAGCTTACTCAACCAACCAATGAACCTATGTAGGGAAACTACATACATGATAAAAATTCCTTACATAAGGTCTTCAACCTATCACCTGAACAACTCAAATCATCCAAACTGTTGGATGATATTAGTTTTGGGTACTGATCATGCTGTTGATGTTCATGTTTTGTCACTGATGTCAACATATATTTTTGTGGAGATGACAAACTGGTTACTTGACTGGAAGAAGTGTACGAACACTATATAGATGAGTCAGAATGATCGAAGTTGGATTTATGTATAAGAATGTGTGTTGACCTTATTCCTAAGGTCGCTTGGCTTCATGTTGCATATTGCGGATGTTACAGTTGATTTGGTGAAAATTGGTTTCTAGATTGTAACTATGATTCTGGACAGAGCATGTCTCTGTGTTTCGGGCATATATTTCTGGCGAAGACATTTCATATGAAGCAAGATTACTAGTAGACAATTGACATATGTTGGAATGATGGGTTGAGTTTGATTATTGTTTGATGACTGGTGACATCAGCTGTGATGTGTATTCTGGAGAAGACCTATTTGTTGGCCGACTTCATACATGTAGCATGTAAAATGAATTGTGAGCATGGATTGTGGATCTAGAAGTATAAGTGATGGATTATATTTGATGATTACTTGTTGTAGGTACCTTGTGTATCTTAGCAAGGGGTTATATAATTATTTCTATATAGGAAAGCCTTAATTGGCTGACCTGATTAATTATTTGTATATTAGGAAAGATTCATTGGATGACCTAATGAATTATTGTAAGAGGGTATATATGAGTGATCTTTTATTTTGAAAAGATGTGACAGAGATTGAAAAGAAGAGAAGAAAAATCTATGATTTGTGTTTGACTACTGGATGTAGAGCAGAGTTTATGAGAAGAGTACTTCATTGGAACCAACCAAGCAAAGACAGTGTTGGAATTACTGGAATGATGTACTGAGAGGGGAGGGGTGAATCAGTACCTCTAAATTTTTTTATGTGATTGGACCATTATCCTTTGTGTCATCAGATTTGTCTATTCCCCTATCTATCTGTTCATCTTTCTTTTATGTATGTGAAATCATAACATAAGTTCTTTACATGTGTAAACATTCAAGAAATATACATGAAAGTAAATAACACATAACACAAGATATGATATCACAGAAAACTCCTGTTAGGAAGTAAAAACT
>MU228097.1:524708-572447 GCA_018584345.1 Thuja plicata
CCCACAAAACTTCACTATCTATAGATAAGAAGGGAGCTAGTTAAGGCTTACAATTTGATCACTTCTGATGATCTACCCTGTTAGGAGTATTAGAGTGGAGACCTATTAGGATCTACTTCATTTGAAGATTTAGCAACACCGTTAGGTGTGCACTCTGTTAAGATATTTATCAAGAACTATTAAGTTTACCTTCTACTAAAGGATTTCTGATGTGATGCACTTATTAGAATGCAACTACATTGTAAATGTTGATCTGATAGTATATGCAATCTCTAATTTTTGATAACAGATACTATAAATCTTACAATGTATATGTAATCACCTTGAGTGATTGAATGATACCTTGTCTCTACTTGTTGGTAGCCTTGTTTGTGTTCTTGAGAACTGATATGATCTATTTCTGAACTTTGCATGAATTCACTTCTTCTTCTTAGATGCTCTCCATGGCTACAATAATTTATCAACTCATTACCTATTAAAAATGATTGAACATCTATATATACTAGTTTCTAGGTCCATTCTTGATTCACGCTTTTCAAATTAACTCTCGATCCAGGGTTTACAACTTGACCTTGATCTTTAGTTAGTTATGTTTTAGATCTGTTAGGGTGCTTTAAAACATTTACAATATACTTGCTTGACCCTCAAGTAATTTTTTAAAACAAATTAAAACTCTATAAATAGAATTACAATGTTTTATCTAACGTGGTAAGTCAGATCCACTTTTTGCGGGTTCTGTAACTGACTGTTGGTTCTGATGGTCGGGCTGCTCTGTCAGTCTGTCGGTTTTATTCCATTCTTTGCTCTATCAGTCTTCTTCTCCATCAGTTTCCCTATTTTGAACTGTTCATCGAGTATGCCTATTCTGATCTGTCAGCGATGTTCACAAAACTGTACCGTTGGTGATGTCCTTTTTTCTTTATCGTCGGTTCAACACTTGTCAGTGTTCGTTAGGAAATTCTATACTTATAATTTTCAAGTCAAGCATTGTCATCTCATCAGTTATGCAGTGTGATGTATGTCGGTTATGCCTATACCGATGACCTTTATCATATTTTTCACTTAAGTATACTAATGAAAAAACTTAATGTCATCAATCTCCCCCTTTGACATTAGTATCAAAAACTGGTATGTGCAACATACTTAATGTATTAGTATGTACACCTATGTATACTTCATCCTTAGTCATTTTTCTTTTAGTCATGAAATGACTCCCCTATGCATATGCCGGTAAGTGTAAGTTTATGTACATATGATTGCCTTCCCTTTTTTCTTTTTCTGATATTTGATATAGTGTACATATCTATTTTTACATATTCTCATGCTGTACATACAACATACATATCCTTTTCTCTTTTTTCTAATGTAGTATAGTGTACATATGTACTATTCATTCCTCCTTTTTTGATAATAAAGGCAAAGGTACTTACAACTTTTCAAAAATGTGTGAGTGTGAGGCTTTGATTTCCTCCATCATATTCTCCCATTTTTCTTTCAAATTTTCTAGAGCCATGTGCTCAAGTGATATCCTTACATGCATATCGTAGATGCTATCTACCATAGACATCTCTGGGGTTGAGATCAGATTCCTTGCATTTGTAATGTGTTGTTGTAGAGTGGTGAGGTTTGGCAAGATGTGAACCTGTAGCTCAGTAACCTCATTTCTAAACTGTGTCTCTGCATCCCATATCTCTTGTCTTAACCTGTTTACCTCTGTGATCTTGTCATGATGCAACTTTATTGTATTTAATGACATATAAATGATTGAATGTTTGATAATGTTAAGTTGAAGATAATGCAAGACATTAAATCAGTTAATGGTTTGTATTGTCATTGATGTCAACTTGATATCATCTATACGGTCATGTACATAATGCCAAAGACTTTAGAGAATCAATGGAACAAAGGTTATGCTTTCAGAAATGCATAAAAGTCAAGTATTCACCAAGTGACAAACAACACTGACGGAGTGTACACCATCGGTAAAGCCAAAGAAGAAAAGTCATAGTGATACCCGATGAGCTGAAGACAGTGTTGCCCGATGAAGAAAAACCATAGGTTACCCGATGATATGAAAACAGAGTTACCTGACAAGTAAAAATCCAATGATGCCTGACGGATAAAGATCCCAAAGCTAACTGGAGTCACACCAATGTAACTGGTAGTTGTAACCGATGACTAGCTGAAGAGTTGACCGACATAATAGAGAGTTCAGAAAATGATAAAATATCTAGCTGGCAAGAGCTAAAGATAGACTTAACTAGTTGTTTTCATTGTTTTATTCGACTAGAGTTAAGTGATTGATTTAAAGAAGATTTGTATAGTTTGCAAGAAGGTAAATACGAGATAAATCAGGAGCTATGCTTTAAATCAGATTGGCTGGATTGTTTTTCATGCCAAGAATCAAGAATCAAGAATTAAGAAATATCATGTCTATATAAGAGACAAGCTTAATTCATTTCCGAGTCA
Source organism: Thuja plicata (assembly GCA_018584345.1). Taxonomy (NCBI): domain Eukaryota; kingdom Viridiplantae; phylum Streptophyta; class Pinopsida; order Cupressales; family Cupressaceae; genus Thuja; species Thuja plicata. Next base: position 527,178 of record MU228097.1, read on the forward strand.
CATTCATGGAAAATGGATTAAGGGGAGTGAATCGAAACAGGATGCTGAAGAGAAACTAATGAAGGATAAATTCATACAGTCCTGATCAATCAAGCTAAGGAAGAGCTAAAGAATTCTGCAGACACCGACAAATAGTGAGCACAACATCATAGAGCAAAAAGTGTGGAGCACAAAGAATTGAATTGATATATTGATCAGAGAGGTAATGTACTTAAATAGATCTAAAAATCTGCAATTCAAGTTGTATTAGAAACAAGTCATTTTGTTTCAGTTTAACCATTGAAGCATCAAGTCTCTTAACAGAGCAGGACTTAACAGTCTTCTATATATTGAGGTACATCCCAAGGAGTGCCAAAAATGTTGATTCATGAAAGTAGCACTAGATTTGCCTAAAGCCTATTGACAGTCTAAGAAAGAGGCTGATTCAAGGATGGTAGCAAATTGAGTTTCCCGATACTAAGTGAAAACCTATATGTATAAAATCCTCTAACAAGGTCACACCTAATAGTGTGTTTGTAACCTTTAACAGGGTTGGCTCTCAACAGGGCTCACTTTAGAAGAGTGAAAATTTGGGGTACCGGTCCCAGTGGTTTTTTCCCTCAACTGGGTTTCCACGTTAAAATCCAAGTGTTATGTGTGTATGGTTTATTACTTTACTATTTTACATTTCACATATGCATTTATGGATATATCGGTATACTCTGCTTATTTACTGTATTTTGGTAAATAGTTATACTGCATATCGGTAATCAAAGAGAATAAGGACAGACAAGGAAAACCGACAGACAGTTAATCGTTATAAGTATTTCATGGCATGCATCTTGTAGGGACTTAATAATCTGAGGTTTATTTGATTGGTGGTTAGTGATTAAAGGATAAATTTTGAGGCAACTGATTCACCCCCCCTCTCAGTTATTACTAACAATATTTGCATCAGAGGTTAAACTTTGTGCACTCGCTGTCAGATCTGAATCTAGCTGGGACAACTTTTCACTATACTCTTTTGTGGAATTTTCAAGTGTGCACATTTGTTGAACTAAGGTAATAGCTTTTGTAATCATAGGTTCTAATTGACTTGCTAATTCAGAGAGGTTTACCTTGTTCTCTACCACTTCTTGGATGATCTTCTCAACTAGTTTGTGTTGATACTTCATCTCTGCTTGTTCTTCCATTGCCTTCTCTGCATCTACATTTTGAGTGGTGATGGCGTTGGTAAGAACCACAATTTTCTCCATGACTGATATGCCATCTTCAACTTTTGTATCAGGAACAAGTTGATGTAGTATGTCCCTAGCTTTTTCAAGGGCTTGGGATTCCCTATGTGCCTTTTTAATTTTGTCTTGTATAGATTTTCTTTGACACATCACTCCAAAATTTTGAAGTGTTTCAGTATCTAATGTAGATACATCCCACTTGGGTATTTCAATAACCTCATCAAGTGTTACAGCCAAGATGTCTTTCTTCATTACTTTATTCTTCTTCTTCTTTGGTTGGGAGATAGATTGGCGAACCACCATTTGTAGATCTTGTGACTGGATTGATTTGGTAGGTGAAGGTCAAGAAGATGAAGCTTCTTGTTGCTTCTGTTTAGAGTCCACCTATTGTTTGTGTGAAGATGTCTCTTCATTAGCCTTGGGTGTATCTACAGATTTTTCTTCTTTTTCCTTCATGCTATCATCTTGCTTAACTTCTTCATTCTTTTCTTTCTCTTCATCCTTTCTCAATGTTTCATCTTTGTGAATATCTTCTCCTTTGTCTTTTTTAGTAGACAACTATTGCTGAGTGTCGGTTGCATCCTTCATCTCTGTGTCTGTATCTTTTTGAGTGTCTGATGCATCTTTATTTTGTTCATTACCTGTGTCCTCAGGTATGTTATCTTCTTTCTTAGATGATTTCTCCTGACTTGAATCAATATCAATAGCTTCTATCAATATCTTCATGTTGGTCGGTGTATTTACCTCTGCAGTGTCATTAAGTGTGTCTTGTTTTTTGGTATTACCTTGTGCAACAGTGATATCTTCATCTTTTTGCACCTCTTCTGCAGGGTCTTTTCCTGTAATGTCATTAACGATATTATCCAACCATGTTTCATCATTGACATCCTCATTTATGTTACCTTTTATTGACAAATCTTCTTTGGTAACCTCTGCTTCATCATCCAAGTCAATATGAGTTGGGCTTGGTGGAATTTGGATTGTCTCACTCTGAGTTTTGTCAAGAGTAGTGTCAGGCCATACCTCATCTACAACTTCAATATGTTTGTGGCCTGCTATTTCACTCTCTTCTCTGTCCAATTCCAATGATGAATCATCTTGTACATCTTTAATGATGATGTGTTCTTTCTCTAGGATAGCTTCCTTAGTGGGCTTGTTAAGTATCTTGCACCACTTCTTAATGCTTTCTTGATATAGTTCAATTAGCTTCCCTTTGAGAAATTTGTAAGCTCTCATTTTGGGTGAGAACTCCTTTTCATACTTTTCCAGCATTTTATGTATCTCTTCCTTCTTTGAATCAAAAGGCATAAGAGTAACAAGTACTCTTTCTCTTATCTCTTTTTCCTAGTGAAGTGCAAATGTCCATCTTGCAGACAATCTCTCTAATAGTTCCTTGGGTACGTCATATTCTGAGAATTGAAGTGGAACATAATGGTGTTTGCACAATTTAGCTATTATAGCTTCTTCAATTTTGTTTTGATCCTCTGGATCAAATTTCAACCATTTCCTAATGTTAGGATCATAAATATATGGTGATTCTGAAATATTCTTACATATTTCATCAATGGTCTTTGGAATCAATGGTTCTTTCCCTTTTTGTACTTCTATGTCAGCTTCATCCATAGCTGAGTCTTCTAGATCTTCTCTTGTTCTGTTTAACTTCCTCCTTTTGATGTGTTTCTCCTTTGGTGAGACTGGTTTCCTCTTGTAGGTTCTCACTTTTCCTTTCTTTAACGGTGAAGGAGTTGCTTCCTTTGCTGTTTTGCTTCTTGTCCTTGAAGCATCAGTTGTTCTTTATTTCTTAGGTGGAGGAGGAGGTGGTGAATCAGACTGTGTGGCCTCTGAATCACTCTTTTTTGTATCTTCACCGATAGGTGACTGGCCCTCGATTTCTTCCTCATTGCCTTTTGTTTCCTCTTCACCTTCTTCAGCAACTACAAATTTCTTGGTTAAGTCCTTAACCATTTTGTTCTTCTTGTTTACAATTTTCTTGACAACAAGATTTGATTTGATTTTTGGTTTGGCTTCTTCATAAGTGCCAAATCTTGCTTGCTTGTTGTCCACTGGTTCATTTAATAGTGCCTGGATGCACTTATTAGCTTGTCCTATTTTGATCTCATAATCTAATGCTGACAACCAAGATTTTCAAGGTACTACTGGTTTGATATAGGTAAAATCAATATCTACCATAAAACATATGTCATCCTTGTGTTCTTCTATCAACCTCTCAGGTATCCTTGTTCTAGCTTGCATCTTTTCCTTAAATCCTTTGAAATACTCATTCATTAGATCATCAAAATCTATACCTAATGATTCTATGTGTTCACATATCTGTATGGTGACTGGTTTTCTTGTGTCCCATACTACTTTGCCTATGGAAGGAAAATATTCTTCAAAGTAAAAGAATATGCACATAATAAGAGAACCAAACTTACAAGTGTTCGTCCTTGATGAACTTATGGTGTTCATGTTCTCCTCAAGTTGAGTTAACAATATTTCTGCAAGATCCATCTTCTTTCCTTCTTTGATGATCTTTTAGGCTATGCTCATAGTAGTGCTTGCTATGCTGTTCATTCTACTGGCCTGAAAGATTTTATATCCTATCACACATGCACCAAACTTAAGTTCCTCGTCGGTGATGGTGTTAACCTTGAGACCTCTTTTGTCTAATTTTGCACCTGTCAACTTTTCTACTTCCTTCAAGGATGGGTGCTTGTGACCTTTTGGCTTGTCGGTTATGGGATATCCAGTAACCACATGAATAACATCTTTTGTTATTTGTTTAGGCTCATCAAGCCACAATGTCTGGTTATGCATTCTGCTAAGAAATATCCGTATCCATTCTGTCTTAAAAACCCTAGGAAAGTGTAATGCATTTGTCAGACCTTTCACATCCAGATGCTTGTGCTCTTCTTTCAGGTTTCCAGTTTCATCACATAGTGCCTTATAGGAATTGTCCAGGTCTAGATCTCCTAATTTTGAGATCTTGCAATGTATATAGGACCTTACGTCCTCTACCAGCAAAACCCTAGGTGGGATTCTGGAGAATGCTCCAGAATCATAAGGTTGTGATGCAATTTCTGGGTGTAACTTGTATTTAGGTTCAACACAAGTACTATTGCTAATAAGATTAATTGTTTTCTTCTTATCATCTTTAATTTTTTCTGTTCTTGAGTTGGATGCCATTGTATTTTGAAATTTAGGGTTTTTTGTAACTTAAATAGTGCGGTCGGTGATTGTAGGTACTTACTGAATCTCTGTGATCGCTTGTGAATCTTTTGAGTCGTATTGGAATCTTGCTGAGGTCACACTTCAATATGATCTATAATCACTCTGCTTAGCTCTACTTTCTTGCTCAAAAATTGCGGGTGCAAAATGAGTTCTTCCGTCACGCTTTTATAAATTTTGTGCCCTAAGTTGTCATTAATGCCCAACAACTCGTCGGTATACAAAGACTGAGTTTGTCAGTTGAGGCATAAATAACATCGTCGGTGTAGGAAAAAAGTTTTGAGGTAGCTAGTAGCTTTGGTGATTTCACTGATGATTGTCAGTAAAATGGTGACGACAACTTTTGTCAGCTCAAAGATCACCGATGTCTGTCGGTTACACTTAGCGACTTGGCTTTTGTGTGATGCCCGATACATTTTTGTAAGTAGTGTTAACTTTACTGTGTGTGTTCACCGATGCTTATTTGTACCCATTAACCAATGGAATTGTTTTTCAATAATATTACAAATAAAAATATAGTGCATCTTCAATAATGCTAATTTTGTCAATATGATCAATGTGTAATGGAACTGATGCATAATATAACTTGTCATAATGCAGTTCCATACTTACTTGTGCAACTTAGTTGGGAATGGTGATGCCACCAGATCCATTGGATGAGGTGTCATCATTTGCATTGCTTGTTCCAACACCTTCGTTGTTTGTAGCTTTTCTCCACATCTTGTTTCTCATCTTCTTGATGTCATCAATGGTGTTTCCATTGGGATAAGTGTTTTTTTTCTGTTAGTCGGTCTTTGCAATCTTTTACCACATGTCCAACCTTATGACAATGTAAACATGCCATACCTGGATTGGTCCATCCTCTTGGTGTTCTAGTCCATTTTCTCATACAGTTGGAAGAAATAGGACCATACCTTCCACATGCTGTGTAGTTCACCCATGTGTTATAGTCCCAAACATATGAGTTACCAATTCTTGTCAGTTTATAGCCATTATCAGGTTCTTTTGGTGTCCATGCTTTTTTGTTCTTTTTCCAACACTCCTGATGTGTATGTCCATTCATTTTGCAGGTAGGATAGTACTTGTCCATGTAGGTTTCTTTCTTTGGATTTGTCACTTTGGATCAGCATTCAAATGCCTTGTGTCCTTTCTTGTGACATTTATAACAATTACCAATGAAAATAGATTGTGATTGAGGAATACCTTTCATTTTGTTTCTACAAATGTTTGAGGTGTGGCATGGTTTTCCATAGTGATTTCATGACAAATTCTTGGTTCTTGGAGTTGCATAAACATTCCTTTGATCTGATTGATTAGATGATTCTCCATTGTCGGTGTACCCTATACCAGTGTAGTTGTTGACTCTTCTTTGTCCATCAAGGAAATCATCCATTCTTTTATTGCTATCTTCAGCTTTCTTGATTAATTCATTGTGCTGATTCTGAATTCTGACTTCATGCTTTAGCTTCTCATTCTCTTCTCTTAGCTCACTGATGATCTGTATTCTTTCAATGAGTTCAATATTTAATTTTTTTGCCTCTTGACTCATAAGAATGATCTGATTGGTAATCTCATGGTGATGATCAGTAAGTCTTTGAATCTATGATTCTTTTTCTTGTAGCTTCTCTGTGATTTTATTCCTATAACCAATAGCCAATGTTCTTTCTGATTCAGCTTTTCTTGAATCATTCATGAAATCAATCATTTTTACCATCTGAGTCTCTTGACCGATTTGAAGCATCTTGATTTTCTCTGTTAGATGTAGATTGATCTCTTGTAGACTTGTAATCTCTTCTACTGATGTGTCTGGTGCTTTTCTCATTGTTGATTCAGCTGAGTTGAAGTAATCTGGGATCTCCTTTTCTTGATAATCTTTCTCATTAAGGCTAGTTTCCATAATCTTTCTTTCATCAAGAAAATTTATCATGCTTACTCTCACCTCTTTGTACTACTCATAGTAAATCTGAATTTTTAACGGCTCATTCTCAATAGTCTTGTCCAGTCTATACTTTTCCATTGTCTTGATCTTTTCCCTTAAGTATTTAAGCTTTTCAAGAAAGAGACTTAGCTCTGATACCAATTGTTGGAATTACTGGAATGATGTACTGAGAGGGGAGGGGTGAATCAGTACCTCTATAACTTTTCATGTGATTGGCCCATTAACTTTTGTGTCACCAGATTTGTATATTCACCTATCTATCTGTTCATCTTTCTTTTATGTATGTGAAATCATAACATAAGTTCTTTACATGTGTAAACATTCAAGAAACCTACATGAAAGTAAATAACACATAACACAAGATATGATATCGCAGAAAACTCCTGTTAGGAAGTAAAAACTGTGGTGGGGATGTCTACCCACAAAACTTCACTATCTGCAGATAAGAAGGGAGCCAGTTAAGGCTTACAATTTGATCACTTCTGATGATCTACTATGTTAGAAGTATTAGAGTGGAGACCTGTTAGGATCTACTTCATTTGAAGCTTTAGCAGCACCGTTAGGTGTGCACTTTGTCAAGAGATTTATCAAGAACTGTTAAGTTCACCTTCTACTAAAGGATTTATGATGTGATGCACTTGTTAGAATGCAACTACATTGTAAATGTTGATCTAATAGTATATGCAATATCTAATTTCTGATAATAGATCCTATAAAGCTTACAATGTATATGTAATCACCTTGAGTGATTGAATGATACCTTGTCTCTGCTTGTTGGTAGCCTTGTCTGTCTTCTTGAGAACTAATATGATCTATTTCTAAACTTTGCATGAATTCAATTCTTCTGCTTAGATTCTCTTCGTGGCTACAATAATTTATCAACTCATTAACTATTACAAATGATTGAACATCTATATATACTAGTTTCTAGGTCCATTCTTGATTCACACTTTTCAAATTAACTCTAGATCCAAGGTTTACAACTTGAACTTGATCTTTAGTTAGTTATGTTTTAGATCCGTTAGGATTCTTTAAAACATTTAAAATATACTTGCTTGACCCTCAAGTAATGTTTTAAAAAAAATTAAAACTCTATAAATAGAATTACAATGTTTTATCTGATGTGGAAAGTCATATCCACTTTTTGCGGGTTCTGTAACTGACTGTCAGTTCTGATGGTCGGGCTGCTCTGTCAGTCTGTCGATTTTCTTCCATTCTTTGCTCTGTCGGTCTTCTTCTCTATCGGTGTCCCTATTTTCAACTGTTCGTTGGGTATGCCTATTCTGCTCTGTCGATGATGTTCACAAAACTATACCGTCAGTGATGTCCTTTATGCTTTGTCATCGGTTCAACACTTGTCAGTGTTCATCGGGAAATTCTATACTTAGAATTTTCACATCAAGTATTGTCATCTCGTCGGTTATGTAGTGTGTTGTTTTTTAGTTATGCCTATATCGATGACCTTTATCATGTTTTTCACCTAAGTATACTAATGGAAAAAATTAATGTCATCAGCCAGTTGCTATCAGACAGTTCACTAGATTGTATATTTTCTATATATACTTGTTTAGATTGTGAATCCTTGAGGGTGGTTTTAACCTTCTTTGGGTAGTGTGCCTAGGCAGTGAGCCTACTATTTCTCTTGACTCCTAACAGGGTCTGTCTCCTAATAGGGACTATGTACTGTAATGTTGTAACAAGCTCCTAACAAAGCTGAATCTTTTAACATGGATAATATACCCTCAGTACATTATTTGTGGGTGTTTATTCCCACTGGGGTTTTACCTTTAACAACATTTCCTCGACAACAAGTATTGTGTTATGGTGTTGGCATTTACTGTGTTATCATTTACAATAGTAGATTTGGTTTATAAAGTTTAAAGTTTAATAATCTATATCATAACTGATTCATCCCCCCTCTCAATTATCTTGTGGACTATTATTCCTAACAATTGGTATAAGAGCTTGTGGTCATTAATGAGAAAGTTTAATAGCTTGAGGTGATCCTAAAGATGACTTACTACAGGAAGGATAGTCCGAAGTTTGATCCTAGAAAAATTGTCAGTTGGCATAACAAGATGAAAACACATTTTCTATGTCTGGGAATTGATTACTGGATGATCACAAAGAAGAATGAAAAAATAGCATCCGAGGATGAATTAGAGAAGGCTACTGAAGATCAAAATAAGTTATTTTCATGTAATATGGTTCCAAGGGAATCTTTTATCAACGTACTTTCAGAAGGAGAATTCACTGAAGTAAAGGACTTGGATTCTGCACATGAGATCTGGACAAGATTGGAAGCATTATATATTGGAGATAAGTTTACAAAGTAGGCAAAGATACAAAAATGGAAGACAAAGATGGAATCACTGAAGATGAGAGAAGATGAGAACATTAGGTCATATGGACAAAGAATTACTGAAGTGGTTACTGGTATTAGAAACTTTGGAGGTACTTACAGTGAGGAAGAAGTGATTGCAAAGATACTCAGATCTTTGACACCTGCATACAGAACCAAAGTATAAGCTATAGAGGATATTATACCTTTGACACCAAACTTCACCAGAGAGATGTTGATTGGAAAGCTAACTACATTTGAGGCTGCAAAATTAGGAGACACTTTACCTAAAGTTGAGTCAACATTCAAAGCAAAAGTGCACAATAACAAAAATAACTTATCTAGAAATGCAAGCACCAATAGTAATGACCTAAGGGAAGAACTTGGAGCCTATGCTGATGAATGGGAACAGATACAGGAAGAATAAAGAAAGCTAGATGAATTTGTGGCACTGATTGCTAGAAGAGAAAAGAAAGGTAAGGGAAAATTTGAAGGAAACTTACCTTTGAAAAGTTTTTCATGTAACAAGATTGGTCATTTTGCATCTAAATGTCCTACAAGAGTTCCAAAACACAAACCTAAGTTTTTCAAGTCTAAGTATTCAAAAGACAAGGAATGTTATTATGCTAGTGAGGGTATATCTGATGATGATGATGGTGACTATGATGAAATCAGATTTATTGCTATTAAGGATGATGAACCTATGCATGAAGAAAAAGCCTTAGTATCCCGAGTTGAAAAGAAATCTGAATGTGTTATAGACAGTGGTTGTTCACATCATATGACTGGAGATAAAAAAAAATTTGTGAGTTTGAAAAGACGTGATGGTGGTGTTGTCAGATTTGGTGACAATACTCCTAAGCTTATTATTGGAGTTGGATCTATTTCTTTGGATGGAAAGACCAACACTGACAATGTATTACTTGTCGATGGACTTAAGCATAATTTGTTGAGTGTTGGACAGTTAGTAGACAAGGGTTATCAATTGAAATTCATTGATGGGAAATGCTCTATCATAAGTAAAGAAAGAGACTTGATTGCATCTGGTACTAGATCCAGAGGTAATGTATTTGAATTGAACACATCTAAAGCTTCTTGTTTTATTGCGAAGGTTGATGATAGTTGGTTATGGCACAAAAGATTTTTTCATGTTAACTTTGATAACATTGTGAAGGCAAGTACGAATAAAGTAGTAAGAGATCTACCTAAAATTGTGAAGCCATCTAACACTATGTGTAGAAAGTGTGTTATGGGGAAGCAGACTAGAAGCACTTTCAAAAGAAAATCTTATTCAACAAAAGGGAAGTTGGATCTGGTTCATACAAATTTGTGTGGTCCTACAAAAATACGATCATACTATGGTGAAAGGTACTTTATACTATTTGTTGATGACTTTTCTAGAATGATGTGGGTTACATATTTGAGAGAGAAATCTGAAGAATTTGAAAAATTCAAGTTATTCAAAGTAAAAGTTGAGAATGAATCTAGTTTGAAGATAAAGTGTTTGAGATCAGACAAAGGAGGAGAGTTTACATCAGAGCTATTTAATACATACTGTAAAGAGCATGGAATATACAGACAAATATCAACTCCTAGAACTCCACAACAAAATGTGATAGTAGAGCGAAGAAACAAAACTATATTAGATGCTACAAGAACTATGTTGCTGGAAGGAAATGTGTCACATGTTCACTATAGAGAAGAAGTTGGCACTTTTGTGTACACAATGAACAAAATTTAGATCAGAGAAGGTACAAGTAAGACTCCTTATGAATTATGGTTTGATCATACACCTACTGTAAAGTATTTCAAAATATTTCGTAGTAAATGTTATATCAAGAGAGATGATGAGATAGGCAAGTTTGATGCTAGAAGTGATGAAGGAATTTTTCTTGGTTATTCCACTAAGATTAAAGCATATAAATGTTTCATTCTGAGATTGAGAAAGTTGATTGAAAGTGCCAATGTGAGGATAGATGAAAATTTTCAGATTCAGGAAAGGATGTATGATTGTGGTTAGATTACAGAAATGAAAGAGGTTACTGCTGAACCTGAAGAATATTTGATGATTGACAATGAGATTGAAGCTACTGAGACACTGAAGAAACTGAGGTATGTTAAGAAGAATCATCCTGAAGATCAAATTATTGGGGATGCAAATAAAGGTATGATGACTAGATCTAGAGCTAGAGATGAGATTTGTTTGATTTCTCAAGTTGAACCAAAGACTACTGATGAAGCATGTAGACATGAATCTTGGACTAAAGCTATGGAAGAAGAACTTGAACAGATAAAGAAAACCAATACTTGGGAATTGGTTCCAAGACCTAAGAACAAAAATGTGATTGGTACTAAATGGGTTTTCAGAAATAAGATGGATGAGGAAGGAACAATGGTAAGAAACAAGGTAAAACTGGTATGTAAAGGCTATTCACAACAAGAAGGCATAGACTATGAAGAAATATTTTCTCTTGTTAATATATTGGAAGCTGTGAGATTATTTCTTTCTTATGCTGCACATAAAGACTTTAAGGTTTATCAGATGGATGTGAAATCAACATTCTTGAATGGTGATCTAGAAGAAGAAGTTTACATTGAGCAACCTGATGGTTTTCCTTTGAAAGATGATGAAAACATGGTTTGCAGATTGAAGAAGGCACTATATGGACTAAAATAGGCACCAAGAGCATGGTATGCAAGACTGGACAAATATCTACTTTGTCTTGGTTTCAGAAAAGGTAATGCAGACAGTAATTTATATTTGAGAACTGATGAAGATGGAATCTTAATTGTAGAAGTTTTTGTTGATGATATCATTTTTGGAGGTAATGAAAAGATGAGTAAGAAGTTTTCTAAAGAAATGAAAAATGAATTCAAGATGTCAATGATTGGTGAGATGAAATTTTTTCTTGGTTTGCAATTTAATCAGAGTAAGAATGACATTTTTATATCTCAGACCAAGTATCTTAAGGAAATGTTAAAAAATTTGGAATGGAATATTGTAAACCTGTTGGGACACCTATGGTGACTAGAAACAAACTGACTAATAGTGATGAGACTCAAAGTGTTGTACAAACTAAGTACAAATCAATGATTGGAGGTCTACAATATCTAACTCACACTAGACCAGATATTACAAATGTAGTTGGAATTGTGGCTAGATATCAGGGAGATCCTAAAGAGACACATTTTGCTGCCGTAAAAATAATTTTCAGATATTTGAAAGGGACAATAAAATATGGATTGTGGTATGAAAAATTAGAAGATTTTACTTTGCAGGGTTATAGTGATGTTGATTGGGCAGGTAATGCGGATGACAGAAAAATTACAAGTGGTGGTGCATTTTTCCTTGGGAAAAGACTAGTTTCTTGGTTGAGCAAGAAGCATAACTGTATTTCTCAATCTACTGCTGAGTCAGAGTATGTTACTGCTGCAATAACTATACACAAGTTGTTTGGATGAAACAAATGCTGAAGGACATTGGAATAATTTTTGAAGAACCAGTGGTTATCCATTGTGATAACACTAGCACAGTAAATATGTCGAAGAATCTTGTAATGCATTCAAGGACTAAACATATTTCTATTAAGTATCATTTCTTGAGGGAGAAGGTAGCAGATAAAGAGATTAAATTGGAGAATATTAGCACAAGGGAACAGATAGAAAATATATTTACTAAAACTTTTCCAAAATATGCTTTTGAATATCTCAGAGGCATGCTTGGGGTGATGTCCCCTCCGAGTGGTAATTAAATGATGCAGATATGCATCAGTCCAGTGGATCTCAGATCTATATCATTCTCTGGACTAGATGTATGGATCTACTCATCAGGGAGAGTGATCGCAGGAAAATACATTTGGGTGATCTTGCACCTAGTTGATGGACATGAAGATTTGAAAAAGCTACACCTTATAGAAGACTATATATGAGTTATGGCACCCTTTGCCATTTCTACCAAAGGGGGAAGGAATCTATGTGAAAATCCCTAATATTTTGAGAGATTTGTGTTGAGGATATTGAGAAGATTGTATTGAGAGAGAGTACTTTTGGGTTGATGCATATTGATTTTCCCATATGTTTCCATCAATGCCAAAGGGGGAGATTGTTGGATCATATCAATTTTGGGTACTGATCATGCTGTTGATATTCATGTTTTGTCACTGATGTCAACATATATTTCTGTGGAGAGGATAGACTGGTTACTTGACTGGCAGAAGTGTACAGACACTGTACGGATGATTCAGAATGATAAAATTTGGATTTATGCAGAAGAATGTGTGTTGACCTTATTCCCCATGTCGCTTGGCTTCATGTTGCATATTGCGGATGTTACAGTTGATTTGGTGAAAATTGGTTTCTGGACTGTAACTGTGATTTTGGACAGAGTAGGTCTTTGTGTTTTGGGCATATCTTTTTGGCGAAGACATTTCAGATGAAGCGAGCTTACTGGTGGACAACTAACATATGTTGGAATAATGGGTTGAGTTTGATTATTGTTTGATGACTGGTGACGTCAGCTGTGGCATGTATTCTGAAGAAGACCTAATTGTTGTCTAACTTTAGACATGTAGCATGTAAAATGAATTGTGAGCATGGATTGTGGATCTAGAAGTATAAGTGATGGATTATATTTGAAGTTTACTTGTTGTAGGTACCTTATGTATCTTAGCAAGGGGTTATATAATTATTTGTACATAGGAAATCCTTAATTGGCCAACTTGATTAATTATTTGTATATTAGGAAAGCTTAACTGGCCGACCTAATGAATTATTGTAAGAGGGTATATATGAGTGATCTTTTCTTTTGAAAAGATGTGAAAGAGATTGAAAAGAAGAGAAGAAAAAGCTAGGAAGCATGTTTGACTACTGGATGTAGAGAAAAGTTTATGAGAAGAGTACTTCATTGGAACTGACCAAGCAAAGATAGTTGCTATCAGACAGTTCACTGGATTGTATATTTGCTATATACACTTGTTCGAATTGTGAATCCTTGAGGGTGGTTTTAACCTTCTTTGGGCAGTGAGCCTACTATTTCTCTTGACTCCTAACAAGGTCGGTCTCCTAATAGGGACTATGTACTGTAATGTTATAACAAGCTCCTAACAGGGCTAAATCTTTTAACAAGGATACTATACTCTCAGTACATTATTTGTGGGTGTTAATTCCCACCGGGGTTTTACCTTTAACAGGGTTTCCTCGACAACAAGTATTGTGTTATGGTGTTGGAGTTTACTGTGTTATCATTTACATTTGCAGATTTGGTTTATAAAGTTTAAAGTTTAATAATCTATATCATAACTGATTCACCCCCCCTCTCAGTTCTCTTGTGGACTGTTATTCCTAACAAGAAACACCTTACACAATTGAAACACAAGGTCTTCAACCTATCACCTGAACAACTCAAATCATCCAAACTGATCACACTATCTGCAGCAACAATAGTATGTTGACATCAATTACAAAACATTAATATCAACACACATCAATCTCTAACATGCTCAACAATATTCCTATAGGAATTAAGGCGCTAAGTGAGTGTAATGATCCTTCAATATTATGATTGAGAACAAAATGGATTTGGGGAAATGATCTAGAAATGCAAGATAAATTACTATAATAAGCTAAATTAATCATTTTGAGGAAAATGTAGACTGACAAAAACAAATTGGAACCTACAATAACTAGGAACACAAATCTGGAAACTATCTTGACCCGAGATCTAAATCTGAAGTTATTTTGGGAGGAACATAATGCTTTGGGCATTGTGTTCTAGGGAAAAAGAAGCCTAGAGCATTTTGTTCCATGGGAATCCACCTAGAATTTTGATTGACATTCTTGTAGGTCCCAATCTTTCTGAATCTATTCCGATAGTTGCACTTCCTGTACCTGCACACAAGAAAATAGGGAAAAGGTTATGGAAAGAGGTTTACCTTGGTCAAACCCTTTTTTTGGAATCAACCTTGAAAATAAAATAAGATTGAATAAAGGAGAGTAAAGGTAAATATTAGATCTACCTTGCCAATACCTTCATGAACGAATACTGAGATCACACATATTCATGAAGATGCTTTAATGCCACTTGAGTTGAAGTTTTTGACCTTGAAATGTAGAATGGAAACAAGGATTCCTTCACAAATCCACGGATTTATGAAAGTCACTCCTAGATCTTAAATGTTGTTATGCTTTATTGAACACTTACAATGGAAGAATGAATGAGAATGGACAAGGGATCTTATTTCTTGATTGAGAACTTCTTTACATGGCTATTGTGAGAGATGCATCTTGTTACAATGGAGAAGATTTCCTTCAAATTGCCATGGATGCCTATAGAGAGACTAGATCTTGGGTGATTGTCTTTAAATGTTGAATTTATTTGATTAGTTGAATTCCAAAATGCTTGAGTGTAGATGTCATATAAAAAATAAAGAGAGATAGGGTGTTTATATACTTCATTATACATTTTGGGATTCAAAATTTATCCAGGCCAACCATGGGATCTAATTCCCATCGAGACACCACAACAGGGTTCCGGTTCAAATTTGGGCCCATTCCTCGGGGAACCAAATGCTCTAGGCATTTTGTTAGGGAACAAA
This sequence comes from Thuja plicata, assembly GCA_018584345.1. Taxonomy (NCBI): domain Eukaryota; kingdom Viridiplantae; phylum Streptophyta; class Pinopsida; order Cupressales; family Cupressaceae; genus Thuja; species Thuja plicata. The sequence goes on from MU228097.1 coordinate 542,493, forward strand.
AATCCCTAGGCATTTTGTTCTTAGGAACAAAAAGCCTTGGAAATTTTGTTCCTAGGAACAAAAACCCCGGAGTGTGTTGTTCCTAGGAAAAGACATCAAAATTTGAATGTGAACTCAAGAAGATAGGGTAGATGTTAGATCAGGTGGAAATAGGTAGCTAGACCAAGCATACCACACATGAAATCTAAAATTCACCAAAATGGGGGCATAACTAAGCATCCAATCATGGGTGCTAATTTTGTAGGATGGTACATTTAGCCCCCACTTTAGTGATACTTTGAGACAAACTCATGCTCGCGGTAAAGTAGATCAATGCATTGGAAAAAGTTTTATCAAGGAAAAGGAGACAAGAAAATACCAAGTCCCCAAATGACTTAGGTACTCATTGAATCCAAAACCAAAATAAAAGTGGTAATTCTTCAGAGAGAGAGAGAGAGAGATGACCAACTAGCCTAGTAAGGTATTGCCTTACTACGAATCATGTAAAGGGAAAATGTTATTACAAAAGATGGAATTGATAGTCTAGCAAGCTATGAGATGCTAGTCAACCCATCGGAAGGGATCGATCCTTAAGGAAATCCTATCTCCATTAAGGGATCCAGAAAATTATTTAAACTTGTTAAAAGGTTTCATATTTATTCTTCAAGGACATCCACATATTTAAGGAGTATTATTAAATGTCATTGAAAGATTTAGGAAAAGGTCCACCCAAGATTGTATCTGGTTTGATGTGAGTTATCATTGTTAAAATTCAAATTCTGTTTCTTACCAGTGACATAAATAGAACAAGAGTTCCTTACCCTTGATAGTTATTATCCCATGGGCTATCTATTGCTCTCTTAAAGCCATCAAATAAACATGGCTTAAATCTCCATACTACTGATGCCATAGAAAACTTCGGTGTTCAACAAAACCAAAAGAATGAACAAGCCTCCACACTTGGACTCTTTTGACACAATTTTTCTTTTCTTGGCCTTTTCTTTAAATAGACGAAAAATTTGACATCCTTTCATGTTGATCATGTGACTCATTAACATTAGATTCTTCTTTATTTGAGGAATGAACACGATATGTTTGTTTTCATATATATATATATATATATATATATATGCAATGAGTCAAAGGAACATATATTTAACTCTAATTTTGAGAGCATTCTGATGTTGATTGTCCTTCAATGCTATTTTATTTGTGAGCCTAGTCTTTCATGGAACAAGGTTAGCCCTTGGATGACTTCATCATTATTTTTGGCATTTTTGACATCATCATTATCAATCTTATTGCTAATATTTTTTTGATGTTGTAGATTTTGATGTATTTTGGGGCCTTTAATATTTTCTCAAATTTTTTGTGTGAATTATTTATATTAAGTCTTTGGTGTTATGGGACAACTTGCCACAAGTTTGACAAGTTCTGTTTTCTTATGATTGAAATTATTTTGATATGAACAGGAACATAGTTGACATGAGGGTTTGTATAAGAAGTTTTCGTAAACACCAGTTGGCCAAGAACCTTCTTCAATACCTTAGAAGAATTATATATTGACACTTAAATGTGAGTTCAATCAGATTGTTGATTTCTTTGTGATCCTCGATCTCAGTATAATATAATATTTTACTTTTATAGCTTAACAATCGCAATAACATTAATTGCACAATATCATTCACATAAGATTTAACAATTATGAAACACAAGTAGAACACATGATTTATGTGGAAACCCTTGCAGGAGAAAACCACGATAAAATGTTGCTTATATAAACTTGTCTTATAATTCAAAACCCTTGATTTTTATATATTTACATAAAATATAGATCATGGTGACAATGACTTTAAAGATTGGATTATATTTTCAAAATCAAAACACAACAAACCTAAACTAATGTGATTGCTAATAATGGATTTCCTTTTATTACCTTACACACCTACATGAGGACATATTAATTGGAATAAAGAGTACACAATAATTTAATATAAATTTCAGCATCAAGTTTTGAAGCATATTGAAGAGGAAGGGTTGATCAAGTTTATTAATAGCTCTGATATACTAAACCTTCATGGTTGCATGGACATAGAACACAAGAAAAGCTTGCAATGTATTCCAGAGTGTTTCATTAATCAAACATTTTAAGAGCATCCTTTTAAAATCCATTTTGTGCACATCTTGCAATCATCACATTCCATGAGATGACATCTCTTTGAGGCATTCTGTCAAATATTTCTCATGCCCTGTATATGCTTCCAAATTTTGCATACATGTATACTAGGCCCTGAGGGCTGACAAACTAATGTGAAGTCTCTAAATGTTGTAAAAATGTTGTACTTGCCTAAAAAAATCCACTTTATTTTAAGCCTCAATTATTCTTGACTGAAAATGTATGATGAGTCCTCTGATTTCCATGATTCAAGGGCAGTTCATTAAGAGAACTTTCATTATACTATATGATTGCCAACCTTTTTCCTTTTGATTCTACTAACTATGAATCACCTTTCCAAATTATTGTTCTAGGCATTTTCTTTGAAAGAACACTCTCTGATCTTGATGACTGTTATAGCAATGCCAAACTGCTTTTTTGTCATTATTGTGCCTTCATCATGTAGCAGTGTTATATCATTGTTTTATAGCATCTTTCTCTATTCTTACATTTCATGGCATTGTTCTACGTATGGCTCTTGTTCATCTCAGTAGTGTCTTTGAACATTATCATTGTCCTTAGATCTCATTCAACATCATCAGTATTTCCCTTTTGAATTAGTTCACTATTCACTATTTGTTTTACTCTTATTCTCATTGTCATGAAACACACATGTTCTATTGGGTGCAAACTTTATTATTAAATTGTTATAAATTAATTTTCAAGTGTCCTATCCATGATGGAAAATGAGACGGGAATGAAAATGACTCTAAAACCAATCCTTGACTGCATCATCATTTCACTTAATGAGTGTTCTAAGACTGCTACATCCATGTTATCACTTCTAAACCGCCATATGATTGTTCTCTTCTTTGGGTCTATGTATCTTTCAAGAGTACTTATCGCTAATTTGTGAGCAGGGTATGTGGTCTTGGAGAAGGTTTAAATGCCATCACAAGCAATAAGGACACAGTCTCATCAAAAGCTCTGGTGTTAACAATAGACACAGATTTGACATAATTCTGAACATACCTTTCAACATACCACGTCAATCATTCATCATGTGAATGATGATACACAAGCTCATTTTATCCAAGTATTTTTTGAGGAGGGTTTACACATAGACAATGATAAGTCATCCCTCAACTTCATTCAATGAAAGAACTTTCTTATATTCACCATGATGCTCATCAACATTGCTAACTTTCTTATTGTCTTGCCTGTCCATTGTTATTATGTGTCCTTGTCTATTCTTGATATCGCTGTCAAGATTCACTATGTTATGCATGATCTCTAGAATGTTCATCTTCTTTGCATTGTGGACTGTCCTATGGTCTTTAAAACATCTCTAGTTGTCACTTGTGACTGTAATGTTTCTTTCTAGGCGCATATGCCTTGTGTAACATTGCTATGCATCATGTGTGTTACTACCATTGGTATGATTTTAACTCTTCAAAGTTATTAGAATTCCACAATTCATATGAATGTTAGCTAGTTTTCTAGATTCTATTGTATTAGAATTTTTATCATGAACATTTCTGATCACACTCCCTGATCCATCACCAGAATGCAAGAGAGCAAGGGAGCATAGTACTTTATTTTTCCCTTAAAGAAGTAAAATATCCTTAACCTGTACCCTTTAATCTCTATTCTGATATGCATAAGATGGTTTCTAGCTCCTTGTATTTTCCTATATACCTTCACGACTCCGCACTATACCATCTAATCTATGTTGGCAGTGAAGACATCAAGAGACAATGCATATGATGTTTAACAGAAAAACTACTATGTACCATTTTCAACAATTTTTTATATATAACTCTTTATGCAAATATTTAAACTATACACAAGTTTTTAACAACTTGAATGAAGGATTTCAACAGTAAATATCATTTGATGATATTCACATGAGGGCATGAAGAATAGGCAGTGCTTTAGCAAGTTGAGTGGAGATCCAATAAAAAATGCATTCATCAATTATTTGTTGTCAACATGATGGAATAACACAACAAAGACATTGCATGATTCACAAAACCCCAAGTTGTAGAAAATTTTAAAGGTTGACAAGAGCAAAGGCATTAAATTTTTTTTTGAAGGGCTTCAACACTCATCGCCATATGGAATCCTAACAACATCATTATCTCAGACTTATGCACCTCATGAATGCCCAAAACTTGTCTAAATCCTTGTCACAAGTTTGATATTCAGGGTCTTCATTCGTAGATGGACCGTAACAAGATTTCACGAGGGTTTAGAAAGGTTTCTTACTTTTAACAAGTTTCTTTTCACCGTTAGCCACTGTATAAAAGCTCTATTTCTCATTGTAGACAACCATTCTATCAAACTCAACAGAGATCTCTGTAAAATTCACAAGTGGTTGTGTTTGTATTATGGTGTGTGATGACTGTTACAAGCCTAATATTTATAGGCTACTAGATTGTCCTTTTGTGAGGGTTGTGCTTTTAATGATTATTGTGCTTAACAGTGACGACTGTGAATGTATAGAAATACTTTCTATTCACTTCCTTTCGCTGTGCTTGTTACTGTAGAAGATGTTTAATATTGTCATGTTCAACAACCTTTTATATTTCCTTTACTAGTGCCTTCCTCTGTCATTTTGTGAATGCGAGACATATCATATGGTACATAAGGTTGTCACTTCATTCTGATACTATTCACCATTCCTTGACAAAATTTCATTGTTATCATTTGAGAGTTCATTGTCACTATGAATATACAACAAAAGGCTAAAACTAATGACAAAATGTGGAAAATCTGAAAACAATATATTATATAATTCAAGGCACATTTTTGTATTGGGCATCTTATTAAGTTGTTAACCATTCATTTCTTCCTCGGCGAATCATTTTTAAATTCTGTTTGAAGTTTTTTAATGCCTGGACAATTAACATCCCCGGTATTTCTATACTTTGATAACACAATCACATTTAAATAAATATGAATAGTGATGTTTAAAATCATGTGATGCTACTTCTCGTTGATATTATTGTTCTTAGATTTTGATGAAGATGCAGTAGTTAAAATGATTTTCCACTCATTTTTTATTTGAGTCACAAGTTGTTAATACATCCTCATCATAGTTATTGACATTTGTTATTCTCATGGACAAGTATTGAAGAACTTGCATGGGCGATACATTTTGTTTGAATAGGACTTGGAGACTTTTGAAAAGGTGGGCAAGGAATTCAAAGTTTGATTCAACGAATTTAAAGTCAGTGAGGCCCCCTGCAGTAACTTCAGAGGTAATTCGAAACCCGAAACACAAGCATATTTCATTTTCATTAGGTAAACATCAAATGAATGTAAGATAGATCTCATAACAATGAATCATTTTATCATCTTCTTTCTATTATGGTCTCTACTGAAAGTGACTACTTTCAACAATATTTTGGCATATTACATATGGATCAACGTGAAAAGGTTGAATACAGAACAATATCATGCATATGATGAGAGAGTAGTTAATGTGGGGGACATTGACAAGTATCCATGTCCATGTAAAAATTATCTTGGTGGAAAGGTGAAAAAAAGAAATATGATTTATCTACATATGATAAGATATGGGCATAGTGGTATAAGACCTTGGGCTTATAATAATTATGAAGATATGATATAATTGCAGATAGTGATAGATGAAGAGGCAACAAACATAGATAAAGTGGCACCAAACATAGATGAAGAGGTAGAAATGTTTGACAAAGGGTTTAAAGTTGATAGAATGTTGGATGAGGGTCTTAATGATGATTGGGCCAAGTCAATGGAGGATGCTTTAAAGCCTATGTATTCTAATTGAAAGTTAAGTCATTTGACAACAATCCTTCAAATTCTTAACTCGAAAGTGGTGCATGGTTGGAAAAATGAGAGTGTAGATTAGTTATTGGCATTATTAAGTTCATTGCTACCTGACTCTACATTGCCAACAAAACAAAGTCAATGTAAAAAGCAAATTAATAAGCTCAGCTAGGCGTATGAAAACATCCACACATGTGTGAATGGCTGTGTATTATTTTGTAAAAATCTTGCAATTTATACTTTCTCTCTACAATTCTCATACTCATCTTGATGATGGATCAATGAGTTTGATATGAAACGTTGATGCAAACAAAATATTACATAGCTTAATCCAGATACTCTATGCAAAGCGTTATGGATTGTGGAAATCTAATGTCTCACAATGAGAGTGAAAGTCTAAAATGTCATGAAGCAAGGTATAGACAAGGTTTGAAATCAACTGTGGTTCCTAGAAAGGTTCTTCATCACTTTGTGATAATCCCACGATTACTCTGAATGTATAGGTATAGAGACATTGCTGAACTTATGCAGTGGCATGCCAAAAATAAGAGCACCGATGAAAAACAACAACATGTGCCAGACTCTAAGATGAGGATGGAATTTGATAATAGATGGCTTAATTTTTCTCATGATCCTCATAATATAAGATTGGGTTTGGCTCTAGATGGGGTGAACCCATTCTCAGATCAAAGTACTAAATGGTCAACTTGGCCAGTGTTTCTAATAAATTATAACTTGCCTCCATGGTTAGCAACTAAACCATTTTTCTTAATGTTATCATTGATTGTCCCAGGAAAGAAAAGTGTGACTTCAGATACAATATATAATTATCTAGTTCCATTATAGGATGAGATAATAAAATTGTGAAAATAAATTGAAGCAATTCAGTTTTTAAGGGATGGTCATTCAATTGAATTCACTTTAAGAGCTTCCTTATTGTTTACGATTCATAATATTCTTGCATATGGCACATTGTCTGGTCTCTCTGTTCATGGATACCATGGATTTCATACTTGAAACTTTAAGAATTTTGTGAGGCGCTCAATAAATTTGTGTAAGTGTATCTATTGTGGACATCATGCTTATCTTAAAATGGATCATTTGTATTGTCGACAAAAAATACGTTTCAATGGTCAAGAAGAGAATCGTGAAGCACCATTGCTAATAACATGTGATTACATTATTGAGGGTGCACAAAAATAATTTCATTTATTAAAAATGATGGGATTACTGGTAGTAAATATGATCCGTGTAATGAAAGCGGTGTAAAAAGATTGTGCACATTGTATAAGTTGTTATACTTCAAGGATATAACCATTAGGCATACTATTGACTTTATGCATACTGAGAAATATATAGCTTATGTTATTATAGAAACTCTTTTTTGTGCTTTTGATACTATTTAATCATGTGAAGAATTTTGAAAAATAAAGATTTGTCGAAACCTTTGGGTTGAAAAATATAGAAAACCTAGTGCTCCTTATGTATGGACAAAGGAACAACGTGCACAATTCTTACAATTGATCTGTCTCAGACTCACTTTCCCACTAGATATGTAAGTAGCAGCATCAAAATCCATATGATAGTTAGACCCTTGACTATCATGTCATAATTAATAATTTTTTACCTATTGTGGTAAATATATCAAGTTTGGCAAGGGGGCAAAGATTGGCAATTATAAGGTTGGGCCTAATATTAAAGAGAATGAGTTTACATGTATTTGATCCTTCAAACTTTGATAGTTTGAGGGAGGAGGTTGTTGAAGTCCTTTGTCTATTGGAACGATAATTTCCACTAGCAACCTTTAACATTTCTATGCATCTTTTGCTACATCTAGAATATGAACTAGAGCATTGTGGCCCAGTAAGAACGAGATGAATGTATCCTATAGAATGATATATGAAGGTTTTAAAAAAAATTGTCTGTACTAGGGAAAGACCAAAAGACAACATATCTGAGGGATATTCAATGCAAGAGGCCATGAGGTTTTGCATAGAATATATGAAGAATTTTAAAAATGTCAATCGACACATATGGGATGATGCTGAAGATGAGGGAGTTGTGGATGAAGTATTAGAAGGAAATGGATGTCGCTTCAAGCTATCATATCAAGAAAGAAGTGTAATACATGCCTTTATTCTTTAAAACACATCTTCATTCAATAAGTGGCACAAGTAACAATAATTTATTTACTCAATTGCATTTACATATTTATATAACTTGAGGTGAGTTCTATGAAACTTTACTTTTCTATGTTATGAAACCAGGTTTCAAGAAAAGATATTTCAAAGTTTGAAATTCAAAATTAAAATAGTCCCTCTTGTCCTAAAAATAGGTTTCAATGATTTCACTAAATTTATCCTTTTACTGTAGTTTTGAAAACTAAAACACAAATTTACATAGGATCATGTCAAGTGTCATTGCTTCCATTTTCTAATACTCTTCATGAAAGTCTTGGAGAATTATAACTCCATTAGAAAAGAGAATGAAAATATGAAGATCAACAAAACAACTTCATCTGAAAAATAGTGAAAACCTCTTAAGCTAGTTTTCCATTGCTCATTGTAGACAACCTTACTGTGAAAAAGATTTCACCTCTTGAATGAAAACAATTATCCTTCTTCCCTTGCATCACTACATTTATCTGTGGAAATATTAACCATTTTACGTCTTTTAAGAAAATACTTTCAGTACCAAGTGAATTTTAAAAAAAAAAAATGATAATCAAGTAATTCTAGTTAAATATCTCGACATTAGTGAAACTCTTATTGAAATAATTTCTTGTATGAAACACATATTTCACTTTCGTGTCTCATACTCATTACTCATTAGGTTGAAATCACTTACAATTGAATTTACTAGTTGCCCATTTGTCCTCTATGACTAAGGTTTCTTATTATCACATCAAAGATTTGCATGCATATTTGTGACTATTCACATGTTCAAAACTTTATGTATATGAATATTAATTGAACTCTCTGAATCTTTATGAGCTTCTCATATTTTTTACTTATTCATTTCCTCTTTTGCATTTGTTAATTTCTTCCAACTAGCTTTGTCTCCATCCACACTACAAGTCTAGGGGTCTTCCTTGAAATTCTCCTTATTTCCCTGGTGTCACTCCATTGCTAAAGCTTGATTATTATGCTTTCAATCACAAGTATCAACTCAAAATAAAGTGTAGACCATGATCTATAAATCTGGGTTGTTTTCTAGCTTGCTGACACTCAAACACTAAAAACATAGTCAAAATGACTGCTAAGGTGAGACAAATGGTCTGGACAGCCATTAGAAGACAATAACCTGTAAGGTTGAAGGCTAACGGTCTCACCTTTCCCTCCTTACAGTGATTGTTGGTCTTTCATGTGCTATAAACACAACTCTTATAAGTTGTTTCTATTGCTGTATTACTTTAACTTTTGATCTTAATTATATTATTCCTCTGCTCAGTGTGGACGTAGGCTTTTGCCAAACCATGATATATCTGGTGTAATCTCATGTTATCTATTTTTTATGCTTTAATTGCTTCTTTAATTTCTATATACTTCTTTCTTTTCAAATCTACAATTGGTACTAGAGCGGGTTAGAGCTGCTGATTGAGAATCAGAAAAGATTTCTTCAAAAGCTATGGAAGATTTGAGAGTGCATAAATTTTCTGGGAAGAATTTTAGGATATGGAAGATACAAATGAAATCGTTTCTAATCAAGCAAAGTATCTCACTCACACTCAAAGGGAAAACAAAGAAGCCAAGCACAATGAGTAACAAAGATTGGGAATTGCTGGATGAAAGCCAAAGCAACAATTTTTATCTCTTTAAATGATAACGTGCTGTACAATGTTGCAAATGAATCAACGACAAAGGCTATATGGGACAAGCTCACAACCACATATGCAATGGCATCCAAAACAAATAAAGTCTTCATCATGAAGAGGTTATAAAAATTTAAGATAAGGGAAGATGAGGCCATGACGAATCATCTCAACGAATTCAACACATTGATCAGCCAAGCGGATTCAGTTGGCATGAAACAAGATGATGAGAACAAGGCTGTCTTATTGTTGTGCTCTCTTCCAAATAGCAGGGATGGAGTTGTAACTGTTGTTAGCACTACAACATCAAGCATGAAAAAGTTATCCTTTGATGAAGTTTCAACGACTCTTCTCAGCGAAGACATGAGAAGGAAGAATATGGAGTCTTCAACCAGTGAAGCCTTAACAATGGTGAGTATTGAAAATAGGGGAAGAAGCCATAAAAGAGGTAGAAACAACAACAATCAGAGGTCTCAATCTGCAAGAAGGTTGCAGTCAAGAGGTAGAAAAAACAATTGTTGGTTTTGTGGTAAAGCTGGTCATGTTAAGAAAGATTGTCGAAAATACAAAAAGACCCAAGAAAGGGTTTTTGATAGTGAAGAAAACATAGCACATGACAAGGATGATGGTTTTAATACTTTCTACAAGTGACACAAAGGAAAATTCTTGGGTTGTGGGTTCCGGTGCTTCCTTTCCTGCCACCTCTTGCATGGATTCTCTCACAAATTATCAAGAAGGTAAATTTGGAAAAGTTTATTTGGGTGATAATAATTCTTGTGAAATTATTGGCAAAGGTGATGTTGTTTTTCCATTGGAAGGAGGAGGCCAATGACTTCTCAAAGATGTTCATCATATTCCAAAGCTAAAGAGAAATATGATTTTTGTTAGTCAGTTACATACACAAGGCTGCCATACATTTTTCTTTGCGGATTCATGGAAGGTAACCAAAGGTTCTATGGTGATTTCCAAAGGCAATAGAGTTGGTAGTTTGTATCTATTAGCACGTCCTAGTGAGGTGGGAGCTGCTACTACAGTTGTGGGCAGTGATTTAGCTCTTTGGCATCAAAGGCTAGGCCACATGAGCAAGAAAGGCCTTGAGGTGATGCTCAACCATGATCAACTACCGGGTCTAAAATATGGAGTTTTGGAGTTTTGTGAACATTGTCTTTGTGGAAAACAAAAATGGGTCAGCTTCCTGAAGAATGGACATGACAAGAAGGAAACACCACTGGAGCTAGTGCACTCGGATGTCTTTGGACCTACGGAGGTAACTTCTTATGGAGGCACAAACTATTTTGTTACTTTTCTTGATGACTATACTCGAAAAGTTTGGATTTACATGATGTCTTGTAAATTTGAAGTATTTTCAAAATTTAAAATTTTCAAAGCACTTGTTGAAAATCAAAGTGGTCATAAAATAAAATGTCTAAAGACGGATAATGGGGGTGAATTCTTCTCTTTGGAGTTTGATAATTTTTGTGCAGATCATGGTATTCAAAGAATCAAGGTTGTCCCACATACTCCACAAGAAAATGGGGCAGCAGAAAGACTAACTCGAACCATTCTTGAGAAAGCTAGATGCATACTTTCTAATGTTGGCTAGGGAAAAGAATTTTGGGTGGAAGCATGTAATACCGCAATTTATTTAATCAATCGCAGTCCCTTATCTTGATTGGATTTTGGCATTCTAGAAGAAGAATGGTTGGGAAAGAGAATTTCTTATTCTCACATCAGGGTGTTTGGTTGTCAAGTGTTTGTTCATGTTCCTAAGGAGAAGAGGAGAAAACTAGATTCAAAATTGCAGTGATGTATATTTTTGGGCTATGGTGAAGATCAGTTTGGTTTTCATTTGTGGGATCCAATTGAGAAGAAAATTTTGAGGAGTCGAGATGTGGTTTTTAATGAGATGATGATTCCAGCTTTTTCAAAAGAAACACATGGAAAATATTATATTCCCTTGTATGATATTGCCAACAATGGAATTAGTTTACCTCACATCTCCTCACAAGGCTATACCATAGAAAATTCTCAGCCCATGTCTAACTCACCCAACTCTGTTTTAGCCCCAATTCCTTCTTTATCACAATCCTCTGATTTTGGTCATGACTTTGTTTTTCCCTCTTCTAATATGCATTCTGCATATACTGATGTTTCAAGTGACAATAATGTCATTGATTTATCCCCATATGATTATAATTTCAAATTTATTCACCAATAAACTTGGTGCCCCCAGATGAGGAAGTCACCATTTATAACACTCCCTTCTCATGCATTGCTTCTACCGAGAGAAACACTATCCCTGCCATGTGCAATGATGCGCAAGACACTATCCGTAACAAAAGGACAAATGTGATGCCTCTTGACTCTTGTTAGTAGCCCATCGAAGGCTTTAATAGTGGCTGGCTGCCATGCCCAAACATGATACTTGACTACCACGGTTCTTATAACAGTTTTGGAGGCAATTTGGAACCAAGTCATTGTTCCTGCTCGCATCAAACAAAGGACAGATGCAATTTGCAGAGTAACTCTCTGCCCCCTGCGCAACCATCTATAACTTCCAGTGCTGCAAATAGATCATCTCCTACTGAAAATAAAGGTCCACGATAGTCTCTTTTTGGAAGCCATAGTATTATTGAGCAGAGTGTTCACAAAGAAACTCTACAAGATAGTAACTTGGGTATGCGACACACCATTATTGAACCTTCCAAGAATGTAAGGGATATTGGGCAGAGAATCAAAGAGTTTGATGGTCATTTATAGATTAGTAATTGTGACAAGACCAATTATTTGAAAACTTCTTATGAGATGTAGGGGACACACAATAATAGCAATTTTGATTTAAGCATTAATCTAGGATTGAGGAGATCTACCAGACAGAAAAAAAATCCTTCAAAATTTTCTGACTATGAATTGGTATTCATTGAAGAGGTAGAGCCTGAGTTTTTGATCTTTGAGCAAGCTAGACTAGCCAATTATAAAGTCGCTTGTCTAAGCATCGATAAGGATAAATCAATGACTGCTATGAATGAAGAAATGAGTTCTTTGGAAGGTAACCAAACTTGGGATTTGGTCTCTCTACCACCAAATCGGAAACCACTTAAGAACAAGTGGGTATATAAATTGAAAGATGAAGGCAGAGGTAGAAAACACTATAAAGATCGATTAGTGGTAAAAGGATACGCTCAGCAAGAGGGGATTGATTTCACTAAGATTTTCTCACCGGTTGTTAAAATGACAACCATTTGAACTATTTTGGGACTCGCAGTTGTGTGGGATCCTGAATTGGAGCAGCTTGATGTAAAGACTGCATTTCTATATGGTGATGTGGATGAGGAGATGTATATGGAGAAACCTCAAGGTTTTATCCAAAAGGGGCAAGCACATCTTTATTGCAGGTTAAGACGAAGCTTGTATGGACTCAAGCAAGCCCCATGACAATGGTATTTGAAATTTGATTTCTTCATGGTTGATCATCACTTCATAAGATGTGAATCTGATTCACGTATTTATTACAAGAAACTTCTAAATGGTGAGTTTTTTATTCTTCTTCTATATGTTGATGACATGTTGGTAGCTGGTACAAGTTCTAGAATTGGTGGTGAGCTGAAAACAAAGTTGGCAAGTAAGTTTTCCATGAAGGAATTAGGAGCAGCTAAGAAGATTCTTGGCATGAAAATCACACAAGATAGAAGGAAGAAAGAGATTAATTTGTCTCAAAAGGATTACATTAACAAAGTGGTGGATAGATTTGGCATGATTGATCCAAAGATTGTCTCTACTCCTCTTGATTCTCATTTTCAGTTGTCTTCCGAATTGTGTCCAAAAACACAAGAGGAAAAGGAATTTATGGACAACATTCCTTATAAATCAGTAGTTGGTAGCATAATGTATGCTATGATTTCCACTCATCCCGACATTGCCCATGCAGTGGGAGTTGTAAGTAGGTTCATGAGAAATCCTGGGAAGCCTCATTGGGAAGTTGCTAAATGGATAATAAGATATTTAAAAGGCACTTCAGATTATGTTTTATGTTTTGGTGGCAACAATGAACAACTGCAAGGATTCACGGATTCTGATATTGCTGGAGATTTGGATAAAAGGAGGTCTAGTACCAGTTATACTTTCATGTTTTCTAGAGCTTCCATTAGCTGGGCCTCAAGGCCGCAACACTCTATTTCTCTTTCTTCTACTGAAGCTGAATACTTGGCTCTTTCTGAAGGTGCTAGGGAGATGATTTGGTTGCAATGACTACTTGGTGATATGAATTATCAACAAGATGATTATGTTTTATTTTGTGTTAGTCGCAGTGCCATTTTCATGGCTCACAATCATACATCTTAGCGACATTCCAAACACATTGATATTCATGCTCACTTTGTGAGACACATGGTTGAAGAAGGTAAATTGAAGGTTGTTAAGATTGACACAAAGGTCTATCTGGCTGACATATTCACCAAAGTTGTACCCAAAGAGAAGTTCGAATGTGCTAGGACTTCTCTTGGACTTGTGAAGAAGAGATAAATCAGCAGGGAGAGCAGGGGAATGTTTGTTGAGCAATAGCATTCATTGGCCATCAGGTGGGAGATTGTAAGGTTTGAGGCCAATGGTCTCACCTTTCCCTCCATATGGTGACTGTTGGTCTTTCATGTGTTGTAAACACAAATCTTATAAGCTGTTGCTATTGCTGTATTACTTTAACTTTTGATCTTAATATTATTCCTCTGCTCAATGTGGATGTAGGATTTTCCTGAACCACGATATATCTGGTGTAATATCGTGTTCGAGCTATTTTTTATGCTTTAATTTCTTCTTTAATTTTTGTATACTTCTTTCTTTTCAAATCTACACAATCATCATTAACAGGTTGTACACAACCCCAAAATGTTTGTACGAGATATATTTCACACCATTGGTTATGATTTATTGCACTTTCCTTCAAAGCAAATAAGCATTAAAATTTAACATTGGAACCTTCTCAAAGAACTTCCTTCACTTTCCTATCTCTTAGAAAATATAGAAGAGAGGACTACAATCTACTTAACAACATGTATATACAAAATTTATTAATTTGTTGATCTCTTATTTTCAACTCAGCAATCTGAATTCAAGAAAAAAGTTGAGAACATTGTTGTCCTTAGTTGCATAGCCTACAAATAAATGAAACTCGCTTCATTCAAATCATGGTGAGATAATTTGTGCGTAACTCAATGCCCTATTGTTGGTTATTCTTTTTCTTTTTTATGTAGATTGTATTGTCTCTTGTCATCATTTAGGGAGCCCCAAACAAGAATGTATCACTTCTATTTTTATACTATGTCACTCTTTCCATTTAATGCTTCGTTACTTGAATTGGAATGACTCCATAATACTTTCACTTGTTTATTTCTACCCCCATATTTATTTTCCAATGTCAATTTCCAACATTGAAATCTTGGAGCCCAAGAAAGTCTCTTTCAATGTAGCCCTTCATTTGTATCTACTATTTCTTGTAGAGAAGAATGCTTAAAGTATAATATCATATGAATTCAATATGCAAAGCAAAAAATAAATTGATATCAAATGAAACAGAAAAAATCATGGGCAAAACCATTTGTTGACTACTTCTATTGACAAAGAAAAATATTTGTAAGAACCTCTTTTCAATGGTAGCACCTCTATAACCAAGCCATTGTTGTAAACATTCTAATTTTCATCTTGTGAAGAAATACATTGCCAAAACTCATGCCCCCATTTAATCTTTGTGCACCTACTTTTGAATAAATGTCTCAACATATCTCTATAGCATTGAGGAACAACATTGATATATTATAAGAAGTATACCAATGTTTCATATGAATCCATTCTCTATTCTTCCCTCATCGTTGCATACCAACATGGTTCTGCACTAGTTCATTCCATGGAAAAATACCTAACCCTTATTGCATAGAGAAAAAATATAATATTAAAATGTTTCTGTATCAGGGCTTTCAGGCTAGTGTGTTACAATTTTGATATGCATAGGTAGTTTCAAAGGTAGGATCTTGTGTTGTTATTCCATATGCTAATTATATGCTTTATTTTTTAAGTGACAATAAGGGTATGTATCTTTTTTCTTTTCTAAATGATTTAACGAGTCAGGTGAAATGTAATGTAGATAATATGATGTCTTATTTTGTGGTTTCAGAAAGGTATTATTTGTTGGGCTATATTTCAAGCAAGAAAACTGGCACTATTCCTAAATTACCTTCAATTTTCCCAGTTCTTTTTTTTTTGATCATTCAAGGGCCGAGGCCGAGATTGTATTAAAACTTAGAAAATGTAAAAACAGTGAAAGCAATAAATATCAAGAAAAATATTGTATCTGGTTCATAGCCCAATCCAATCGAGAGGATTGTGAACCCATCCAAGCACCTAGGCTCAACGAGAATTTAGGAAACCAGAGTTTTAAAACAGAAGCTAAAAAATGATAGTAATGTTTGCAAAAAAGCACACACTGCCCAGACAACCTTATCTCAGTCAGAAGGAGATGTGGAGTCATTCTCTGTGGAGGGTGCAAAATTTGATTTTGGACTCCCCGCCAGAATTGAGGAGCCATTGATGCCCTCAGGATCATCATCCGTTGAAGCATCCACCAGTTCAGCGTCAACGTCCTCTGTATCTTCCTCTTCATTTGTAGCCATGCCCGGATCCTCATTGTCACGAGTTTCCTCTGAATCTTCCTCTAATAAAGTCTCCATTTCTTCATCTTTTTCCTCTTTATCTAAGGACTCAGGGCTTCCCAACCCATCCAAATTTTCATCATACTTGTACTGATAAACCCATGGAAGGTTTTCATCCAAGTTGTCTCTGTAAGGGGCATGCAAGCCCTCTGCAATTCCCAAGAATTTGGAAAGGAAGTTTATTCCTTTTTCCATCATGCTCTTGCATAGCTGGTGATCTTCCCACTCCCAACCAGAGAGAATAAAAAGCTGCCTTGGAGGACCAGCATAAGTGTTCCTTCTTTGTCCAATCACAAACCTAGGGAATGGTTGCCCCGTGGTCATAACTATTGCCAAATCCCATGGGAATGGGGTGGTGAGATTAAAGTTGATGTTCATCACTACATTGTGGAGGCCCACTAAGAAGTTTCCAGAGAAAAGAGGATCACAGAGGTCTTCAGCCAAATTTTTGGAGGCCCCAATGACCAAGATGCTGGAAAGAAAGCCATAATAGATGTCATAAAGGACTCTATATTTGTGGTTGGTGCAAAGGAAGTTGTACCCTAACACCTTTCGAATTACATGTATGACCAAAGGGTGCTGAAAGTTGCACACTTCCCTGATGTGATTCAAAGTTATAGGAGTATCGAAGGTGATTTTCTCTAGATGCAAACTTAGCTTGATTGGGGTGTCCATACCTCGAATTCAAAAAATGCTATTCGAAGTGCAAAGGAAAGAGAGCAGCCTAGAACTTCAGTCGTAGGTAGAGAGAATGAAGTGTTCGTCAAGTAGTGAAACTGATTTTTAAAACATTAAATATTTAATGCACTGACAACCTAAGAAGGAGTGTATCTCACTTCAAATGTCGTGGCTCGATACCAACCTACAAAGTGTTGTACCCAGCCTAAGAGGATCTAAGAAATCCCCACCTAGACATACTGCAAACGGTTCGAAGAGAGGGATGTTATATTTACAAAAATAGAGGTGACAGCTTTAAAATTTTACATAAGCTAGAGGACAAGCTTTCCTGGGTGATGGGATGTGTAGTAAATGCAAATTCTCAGCAAAGAAGATGGCCAGTTGGCATTGATATCAGCAAACATCACTTCCTAGCTAACCAATATGCCCATTGTGCATAAGGCATTAATGTCGACGGGACTTGAGTGAGCTGTGTTCTGCATTAACTTGGAGATCCATCCAGATTATGCCTCCTGACCTATGGTTAAGTGACATCTTTTTCGACTTGTTAGCAAGAAATTGAATGTACTCCCCCAATGCTGCCTTATTTGCTAAACCATCTGCCAAAATATTTCCTTCCCGGTAAATGTGGTTAGCCATTGTGGATTCAAATATTTTATTTAAATTTGAAATAACCTCCAAAATGGCCTGCAGTTTCCAATTTGGGGAGCCCCCTGATCTCACAGTGTTTATAGTAATCATAGAGTCCCCTTCAATTTCTAGTTTATTAATTCCAAGATCCCATGCCAACGAGAGACCTAGAAGGAGAGATTTCAATTCTGCCACATTACAAGTGTCATTTTCCAAGGGTTTTGCCAATTTGGCAATAACAGAGCCATCCCAATTGTTAATGATGCACCCTACACCGGAAGGGCCAAGATTTCCTTTAGAGGCACCATCAAAATTCAGTTTATGCTAGCCTAGAGGTGGAGGGTTCCATTTGCAGTTTGCTCTGAGAATAACATATTCTTTCACACTAATGCCGATTGTTGAAGGAGTTTTTAACCCAAACCATTTTTTAATCATGAGATCATCCCAACTTGTGTAAAAATTGTATCGACCACTTTGCATTTGAATTCTAGAATTCATGATTTCCACCATTGAAGCTTCAATTCGATTAAGAACAGAGGGGTAATCCATTGAAGTCTCTTGAAAGATTCTCCTATTCCTTTCTTTCCAGATTTCCCAAATCAGAAAGGAAGGAGTGATTAGCCATAAATTTCAAAAAAGACTGTCTGTGAATAATTGAGGCCAAGAGGAGAAGAGTGATAGAATGTCATTTGGGAGGGCAGAAGACCAGCCCAACTTTGCACATAACCATTGCCAACACTCCAAGGCAAAGGGGCATGAAAGTAATAGGTGATTCATGTCCTCTTCATTTTTATAACAGAGGACACATCTGGATGGTTGATGGAATCCCATCTTAAACCAATTGGCAGTAAATATTTTCCCTTGGATTGCTTCCCAGGAGAAGATGCCTGCTTTTGGAAGACAAACTTTATTCCAACAAAGCTGCTGAAAGAATTGGGGTTGTTTGTGGGATGATTTCTCTGAGAGGATACTATATCCTACCTTTGCCTTATAATCCCCTATTTTAGAGCCATTCCATGTAACATTATCTTTTCCTATTTTGATAAAGAAGGATCTATTTTCTAAAATCTTTTTCACTTTTTGAAGTTCAATTGGATCCAGGTTAAGTTGGTCGAATTGTTTCCACTGCCAAGATCCATCAATCAAGTTCTGAGATCCTTGGGAAATGTAGTCTTTCACCAGAGGGACCCAATTTTGAATGCAAATGTTGCTGATGTTGTTGGGGCCAAGCAATTGATTAATGCTAGGGAGTCCTCCCCAAGAGTCATCCCAAAATCTGGTAATTGAACCATCTTTGATATTCCATGATAGATTATCTTCAATTAAACCTCTAGAGTTACAAATAAAGTTCCAAATTTGGGAACCTTGAGGAAGATTAGAAGTTCTGATTACCTATTCATCCTCCAAGTGATGAAAGTATTTGCCTCTAAGAATTTTGACCCACTTGAGATTATTTTCCTTTAGTATTTTCCAGTAAAGTTTTGCTCCTAGAGCCTGGTTTTGCCACTGCAAATTTTTAATTCCAGTGCCTCCTACCACCATTGGGTTACATATCTTGTCCCATGATATCAAATTGAATTTTCTCTTGGTGTCTATTGCTTACCAAAAAAATTTCCTCAATCTTTTAACAATGTCCAGGTAGCTACCTGATGGGAGGGAGAGACAAGACAAGAGGTAAATGGGGATAGTTGCTAGAGTTGCTTTAATGAGAACCACCCTCCCAGCCCATGAAAGCCATTTTTCTTTCCAAGAATCCGTCTTTTTGTCTAGTTTCTCTCCAACCGATTTCCATGCATTTTCATTTCTTAGAAATTTATCAATAAGAATGCCGAGGTAAATACATGGAAAGGATCCAATCTAGTATTTGAAAAGTTTGCTTATATTCTGTTGGGTTTTATTTCTAGTGTTTAGAAAGAAGATAGTTGATTTTTCTTTATTGGCTGCTTGGCCTGAGGCTAGAGCATACTTGTCTAATGTTTCCTTCAACATTGTAGCCTCTTTGAAGTTGCCTTTTCCAAAAAGGAGGATATCATACACAAATTTCTTATGAGTGACATCCTGGACCAGAGAAGTAATTTCCACCCCTTGTATGACACCTTGATTTTGAAGAATGATTAATCTGCGACCAAAGGCTTCTGCCATAATGATGAATAGAAAGGGGGAGAGGGGGTCACCTTGCCTAATACCATTAGATCCTTCAAAAAAATTGGCAAGGGAACCATTTACCAAAATCGAGAATTTTGGAGTAGAGATATAGTAATGAATGAGATTTATCTAGGATTTTGAGAAGCCAAACCTCTCCATACATTTTGCAAGGAATATCCAGTTGACTTTGTCATATGCCTTCTTGATGTCTAATTTGATGATCATACTTGGATTTTTATTACATTGAATTGAGTGAATGTTCTTGAGCAATAATGATACCATCAAGGATTGATCTACCTGGAACAAACCTGGTTTGTTGCTCTCCAATAATCTTACTCAAGACCCCTTTTAGCCTATTGGCTAGAGATTTAGACAAGATTTTATATAAGGTATTACATAAAGCAATAGGTTTGAATTCATCCATGCAACATGCATTTTCTTTCTTAGGAATTGAGGCTATGAAAGTGTTATTGATTTCAATTAAGAATCTGCCTGAAGCACGACCTCCTTCCAAGGCCTTTGTGAGTTCCTTACCAAAAATATGCCAGCATTGCAGAAAAAAGCAAGGAGGGAATCCATCTGGTCCAGGAGCTTTATCTGGGGCCATTTGAGAGAGAGTTCTCAAAATTTTGTCCTTAGAGAATTTAGCAAAGAGCAAAGTATTTTCTACCTCAGAGATGAGTTTTGGAATATCCCTTAGCAAATCCTCTTGTTCTACAAGATGGGAGACATCAGAATGATTTAATAATTCTGAGTAGAACTTGACAATTGCCCTTTGGATCTCAGTCTAGTCTTGTATGAGAGTGCCATTCTCCAAGTTGATTTGGTGGATCCTATTAATGTTACGCCTTTATTTAGTACTATTGTGAAAAAAATTAGTGTTTTGTCCCCTGCCTCTAGCCAATGCTCTCTCGATTTTTGTTTCCAAAAGGTTTCTTCCTTGGTTAAGATGTCTTCGTAAACCCTGAGGAGATCCTTTTCTAGATCATATCTCTCTTTGTTCATCCCCAATTGCATAATAGTATCATTGAGATCCTTGATCTTTCCTTCCATATCCACCTTTGATTCAAAAATGTTATTGAAATTAGTTCGATTCCATGAGAGTAAATTCTGTTTAATGTACTTCAATTTTGACACAAAGCAGAACAACTTAGAACCTTTGATTCTACATTCCTGCCACCATTCTGCAATTAGAATAAATTTTTTTTCATCTTTCATCCACATGTTTTCAAATTTGAAGGGGCAATGTGTTGCTTTGCGCTCTCCAAGGATTTCCAGTTGGATGAGGAAATGATCTGATCGAGAGGTTGGAGAGATAGCAGCTTTTAGGTCAAAAGGAAAAAAAGTAAGATCCCCTTTGAAGAAGAATCTATCCAGCTTCTCTGCTATGTTGCTTGGGCCCAACCTTTTGTTGTTCCAAGTGAATTTTCCATTCTCCAGCTCCATTTCCATCAACATTTCTGTTTGAAGCCACTCTTTGAAGTCAGATTGAGATTGAGACTCCCTTTGTGAACCACCCAATTTATCTGAGGGGTGAATAATGGTGTTGAAATCCCCTCCAATTATTATATTTTGTTAAAGTGTTCCACAAAATGTTCACTCAGTTCAATCCAAACTTCCTTTTTTCTCCTATTCAAATTCAGCCCATAAACATTTAATATATAAAATTTTAGATCAGAAGCTAGGCTCCAAACTTCCCCACCCATCTAATCTATTTTTTTCCTTTGCTGATGAATCTGATATTCCTTGGATTCCATAGTATTGCAATACCTCCAGAAGAGCCCACAACATCAAAACCCTCCACAGACCAGTCCCCAAGTGTTTTGGCAAATAAAGCGAGTTGGTCAGTATTCATTTTCATTTCCTGTAGAAGAACGAAGGTTGGTTTGGCCAGAAGAATGAAGTGTTTAACTAATCACTGCTTGTTAGGAGCATTAAGGCACCTAAAATTCCAAGAGAGGACTTTCATTGTAACTTGGGAAGGAACTTCCCCTTCCCTACATTCAAGTAGTCAGTAATTTTGGCTTGTTCTGGGTCCTCACCATCCTCCAATCTTAGCGAGACCATAGATTTTCTGCCTTTTTTCTTCTTTTTAACTATCCCGCAATCAGAAGATCCAATATTGGTATAAGATTTTTGAAAACCAAGAATTGGCGGGGGAACATTGGTGTCCAAATAAATAGAAGAAACTCAACCTAAATCCTTGTCTACCCCAGATACTTCATGGTAAACCAAAATGAAATTATCCTTGTAATATACCAATCCTTCAATGTCACTCCATTTATCTTCCTCTTCAACATAATCTGCTTCTAGTAGTCTTTCAACAAAGGAAAAGGAATTAGCAGCCCTACCCAAATCATCATGTTGAATGCCGCCAAAAAGATCGTAGATCACTTGGATTCTGGGGGAAATGGGGGATTGACTATCTTTGTCTGTTGAAGCTAACTCCTTTATCTTTCCTGCCTTTTCAATACTGTGTGGGAGGCCCCTTTTCTTCCCAGATTTCTTCTCCTTTTCTTTTTTGGCAACCGGTGACAATGGTATAATCCCTCCCCTGATTTTGGATATGCCTCTAGACTTCCTTTCAGAATCAGAAAGCTTTATTGAGTCAATAATCTATCCTTTCAATTCTCTTTGTTCTTTGGCTCTTAGTCTTGATGATTTTCTACATCCCATGCTCAGAATGGGGAAATATGAATCAGGACAAAATGCCATTGGAGAGGAAGGGCTGCCCTCATTTCTAATGTCATGAAACTCCTATTTTTTGTCTTTTTTAGAGTCAGGGCTCCTCTGAGTCTTCACAAAAGTCCATAAGTCCTTGATCTTTGTCTGTAGAATGTCTTCCTCCAGCATTTCCATAGGAGATGAGGAAGGAGCAACATCCCTGTAGGGATTGACCGAGGGTGAGTTTTGTATGTCCACTTCCAGAAAATCATTGCTGTCACCCCTGACCACCGAGGTATCCTTTTCTGCCACTACTTGGTCCGCAATTTGAGATATCATTTCCTCTTGAACTTCTCTGAACCAATTCAGCAAAATTTTCTCCACCATCTTCTGATTGAAAACAAGACCAATGTTCTTAAATTTGTTATCCACATCTAGAAATGTTGAGCCCCTCTTCATATTTCTAGGAATGGATAATAGAGGCTTGCTAGTATGTAATTTCATCATATGTGTCTTTTGGAGAAAGCCACTATTGTCATCCCCACCATCCAGCCCCAAAAATTTTGTCCCCTGCCCAATTTGACTTTCAGGTGGGTCTGCAGTTTGGCTCTTTTCCAAAGTCAAGAGGCAAGGGGAAGAACTCCCATAATGAGTTATCCACTCTTGGATTCTCCAGAAAAGGAACTAAAGAAAGGGTTCCAAGTTTTTCTTATGATTTTCTTCCTCTAAATCTTTCAAAGTATCATTAGAACAATCCAAAATAATAGCTTCTGGAAATAAATATCTATCTTTGGAGTATTGTTCCAAAGGAGACCAATTGCAATCGGTCATCTCAGAAGACAAGATATTCGCATGAGGATCCCAAGCTAAGTTTTTGTTCATTGAACACCTCTCATAAATTAGCCGTTCTTCAGTAGAAGATTATTCCATGTCATATGAAATAGGCTGTATCCACGTACCATATTTTGATATAATCTTTAAGGATCTTGGCATTTCTTTGGATAGATTCATAAAAAGACATAGAAAGGTTGAGGCTGAATTACAACCATGCTTGTGTTTGAGGTATATGCCCAATTTATTTGCTATAATTTGTAGGATTTCTAAATCTATGTATTCAACCGGGAGATTATTTAAGATAATCCACATTGGGATGAACTTAACTACATTTGTAGAGATGACAAAGTTAGGAGTCCAATGTTGCATGTGGAGTCCTTGGTTTTTGTAAAACCATGTTTTAACCTTGAAAGTGATATCTCTGCTAAGCTTATCCTTGAAGATGGCCAAGAAGTACCCAAGTTCATCATCTATGACTTCTATTCTTAGAATGTTGCTCCAATGAGCATAGGCCCAAGTGAAAAACTGTGGAGGAAGGAGCTTTATATTCCAAAATTTGCATATGAAGGCCTGTTGACTCAGAAGGCGGTTTCTTTGAGCCAAAAGGTCCAAGGAAAAGGTGGTGGTGACATCCTCTGGACTTAGCAGAGGATGACCATGTGTAGATGCTGACTTAGTAATCTCCGTCAGGCTTATAGATCTATCCATAGTCTGTCCTATATCAGCCGGAATGGCCAGATCCTGTTGGGAGTGCCTTGCATTTTCTTGTGGCCTGGTGACAGGTCTCCATCACATACTAATGATTTGAGAGGCCGTTTCTATCCTTAAAGATGAATTCCTAGTTGGATTCCACTAATTGAGATGCTTCTGAGGTTTGTGGTATTTTTTGACTGCTCCATTTTCCATCTTAAACTTATCATTCCTGAATATTTCCAATCTTCTTTTGTGAATTTCCCAGTGCAGAGCGGACCAAGCCTTCTTTGGTAATGGAGGATTAACCAGTATTATAGCTCTGGTAGTTGGGAATATGGGAATGGAGTTTGGATTGAGAGGAGAAGATCTCCACCTATTTAATGGCACTCAAAGCTCCCAAGAGCTTTCCCAACATTGCTGTTGACTCTGTCTAAACTCTTTTTCTTGTGGCTGAAGAGCAAGCCTAGGTAGCCATTTGAAGATTTTTTGTTGTTTATTTGGGCCAAGGTTCCAACCATTCCCTCCTTTGGTCTTTGTCCTTCCATTTCTGTTAACTGAACATGCCCATTTCCAAGACCTCTTCGATGGCCAAGAGGTTGGTCCCATAAATCTCTAGTTTTTCTTGTGAAGGAAGGTGTCCATGGGTTTCATTGATTGTATCCTCAATATGCAATATTTTGGTTGCAAACCACCCTACTTCATCAACATCATTTGAGCTGAAAAAACAACATCTTCTGCAATACACCCAACTCAAAACTTCTATGCCAATACTTGGATTGTATAGATGTAGGGCATCTAAAATGGCTGAAATGTGCTCTATTTTTTCTAAGCTATCTATTTTCCCAGTTCTTGTCTCTTTATTTGGTTGAAATATATTATGATTTGAAGTGCTCAAACTACTCTTTGGAATGGACTCTTCACAAATTTAGTGTTGGCCATTTAACTATGAAGTATCCTTTGACTCTAGAGGTGAATTGTGATTGGTGCTCTGAGCTTTTCCATCAACTAAATTCACCTTACTACTTGAAGGTTATGGAACATCAACCAAATTCTTCATTAGAGTTTCTTCAATTACACTACAAATAATTTGATTGAATTCAAAGAAACACAGACATTCTTGTAGGATTCTTAATTTACCTTCAATTTTTCTAGTTCTTGTCTCTACATTTGGTAGAAATATCTTTTGATCAGAAGTGTTCAAATTGGTCTTTGGAATAGACTCTTTAGGGCCCTCATTCTGGGAAAGAATGGTTGCATCTTCCTGACCTGCACTATCTCTGATTGAATTCAAATTCAAATCAAGCAACCCATGAACACTATCTTGTGGAATTAGCATTGTTGTCTAGATTAATTCATTTCCTTTTACACTCAAATTCATGGTTGCACCTATATGGACTACACTATCCCTTATTGGATTCAAATTCAAATCAGGCAGCCCATGAACAGTCTCTTATGAAGTGGGCACCACTATTTGGCTTAAAACATTTTCTTTTATACCCAAATTCATAACTGGAGAAATCCCAGAATTTTGAGCTTTCTTGTTTGCTTTGTTCCCAAATTTAAGTGCACCTGCTTGTAATAGTAAAACACAAGAACAATTAAACAA
Organism: Thuja plicata; assembly: GCA_018584345.1. Lineage (NCBI taxonomy): Eukaryota > Viridiplantae > Streptophyta > Pinopsida > Cupressales > Cupressaceae > Thuja > Thuja plicata. The sequence goes on from MU228097.1 coordinate 568,199, forward strand.
AAAATGATTACACAGACATAGTAAAACACAAGAACAATTAAACCTACACATCACTCAAATTTTAACTTGAAATAGATATCTAACTACTCTAGACTTTGAAATCAGTCAAAATGGACCCGATGTCTTATGGACCTTGTTAAGATTGGGAGACTAAAATTGTGTGGGTAGCCTGGGAAGTGTATTGTTTCTTGTTTGTTCGACCCTCAATTTTTGTAGAAAATGCCTTTATGTAGTGTTGATGCTTTAATGCTCTAATTAACCTCCAGAATATACTTGAAAATGAAGTAGTGACCATTTTTTCCATGTTCTTATGTAGTTGTTGAATATGTATAAATTAATAAAATAAAATTCTATATGTCAAAACACAAACATGTTGCAATGTAGTGTACTATTATTTTTCTAGTTTTGGTACTGAAACTGACATCTATGTTAAGAGTAGTTATTGAATGTTAGTGTGGTTACTTATATTTTGAAAATCATTTTTTTTCAGCTTCTTTTTTCCATCTGCATGAAGGCTTTTGAAAAAGTTAAATTAACAGCTTGAGGTCTATCAAGTACCAAAGAGGGGTGATATATTGGTTGATTTCTTGACATTCAAATTGTGTTTGATCTCCATTTTTTAAAACTTGAAGCTGTTGTACAACATTTATTAACATTGATAACAGTATATACAATTGATAAAATAATGACAGTTGTCGATGGAATTTTGTATAAGGTAAATGTAGGTCAATTGCATTGAATTCTTAGGTGAGTTAAACTCTTTTGCATCAAATACACTCCAAACTTATAGGTCATTTGGATGCTTTTGTGATGCATTTACTTGTTAGTATTGCCTTGAAGAGCTGGATTTAGAACACCTAAAATTCATCTGCATTTTTATTGAGGGCAAGAAGCTCAAGCACCCAAGGCATCCCTCTACATACAACATCCTTATGAATAGAAGCTTTAAGCTTCTAAGAAAGTTTGCTTTTGTTTTGTAGCTTGAAGATGTGGTTAAAATAGAAGTAAAATGCACACACAATTCTATAACAATTAACTAATGATATAGATTTTATAGCCCCATTGATTATGCCTTCTTTTAACATTTTATAGCCCATTGAAGAAAAAACATAGATAGATTTTATATGAGTCCATGCTAAGAACTCGCCCCTGCAAGGACACACACTAAACATAGAAAAAATGCAGTAAACAAGACATAAAATCATAGTTACAAGAAGAAAAAACATTTTTTTTTGTCCTTAACATCCCCATTTTCCCTTGTTCAACAGACACAAGAGTAGTGAAGCATGTTTGCCTCTCGAGGTAAACTTAGTTACTCGCAGAACTGAATACACAAAACATAACAGCAATAAAGTAGAGGATCATTCTATTATTCATTCATTCAAGTGATTATAGTATGATATCTTCCATGCATAACATGCCCCCTTACCCAAAGGTAGTACAAGGATATAAAGGACCGAAGGGACTTTAGGAATAACAGTCCACAAGACAACTGAGAGGGGGGGTCAATCAGTTGTGCAATAGATTATTAAACTTTAAACTTTATGAACCATAGCATCAAAAGTAAATAACACAGTAATTGCCAACACCATAACACAATGTTTGTTGTTGAGGAAACCCTGTTAAAGGTAAAACCCCGGTGGGAATTAACACCCAAAAAATAATGTACTGAGAGTATAGTATCCCTGTTAAAAGATATTAGCCCTGTTAGGAGCTTGTTATTACATTACAGTACACAGTCCCTGTTAGGAGATAGACCCTATTAGGAGTCAATGAAAGTAGTAGGCTCACTGCCCAAAGAAGGTTAAAGCCACCCTCAAGGATTCACAATCCACATCAAGTGTATACATCAAATACACAATCCAATGAACTGTCTGATAGCAATTGTCTTTGCTTGGTCAGTTCCAATGAAGTACCAACTCTGCTCTCTATCCAGCAGTCAAGCTTTGTAGCTTCACAAATCTCTACTCTTTTCTTTCTCTGCCACACTTTTCACAAATGAAAAGATCACTCATATATACCCTCTTACAATAACCCATTAGGTTGGCTAGTTAAGCTTTCCTAATACATAATTAACTAGGTTGACCAATTAAGGCTTCCCATCATACAAATAATTACATAAGCCCTTGCTAAGATACACACGGTACCTATAAAAAGTATACAATATTTACAATTCATTACAAATATTCCCAGATCCACAATCCATGCTCATAATTAATTTCCACACATTACAAGTCTGAAGTCGGACAGGAAATAAGTCTTCTCCAGAACACACGCCACAATTGACATCATCAGTACCCAAACAAAAATCAAACTCAACCCATTTCACCATAATATGTCAGCTCTCCATCAGTAAGCTTGCAAGTTCTGAAACATCTTCCTCAGCAAGATATGCTCAAAACACAGAGACCTTCTCTGTCTAGAATCACAGTCACTGTCCAGAAAAATAGCCTTTACTAAAACAGCTGTAACATCCATGATATGAAACATAAATTCAAGTGGCCTTAGATGTAAGGTCAAAAATCAGTCTTCTTCTTAAATCTGACTTTTCTTGTTCTGGTTCATCCGTACAGTGTCCGTACACGCCTTCCAGTCAAGTAACTAGTCTGTCTTATTTTACAGAAATATATGTTGACATTAGTGACAAAACATGAGTATCAACAACATGATTAGTACCAAAAACTGATATCATCCAACAATCTCCCCCTTTGGCATTGATGGAAACATATGAGAAAATCCATATGCATCAACCCAAAAGTACTCTCTCTCTTTACAATCTTCTCAATATCCTCAATAAATCTCCCCAAAATAGTAGGGATTTTCACATAGATTCCTTCCCCCTTTGGCAACAATGGAAAAGGGTGCCATAACTCATCTATAGTCTTCGGTAAGGTGTAGATTTGTCAAATATTCATGTCTAATTAGGTGCAAGATCACCCAAATGTGCTCCATAGTGTTCTCCTATGATCACCCCCCCTAAGGAGTAGATCCATACATCAAGTCCAGAGAATAATATAGCTCTAAGATCCACTGGACTGATGCATATATGCATCATTTAATTACCACTAGGAGGGGCCATCACCCCAAGCATGCCTCTGAGGTATTCAAAAGCATCTTTTGGAAAAGGTTTAGTAAATATATCTGCTATCTATTCCTTTGTGCTTATGTAATCCAGTTTAATCTCCTTAGCAGCTACCTTCTCCCTCACGAAATGATACTTGATAGAAATATGTTTAGTCTTTGAGTGCATTATAGGATTCTTCAAAATGTTTACTATACTTGTATTATCACAATGAATAACCACTGGCTCCTTGAAAATTATTCCAATATCTTCCAGCATTTGTTTCATCCAAACAACTTGTGTGCAATTTATTGCAGTAGCTACATATTCTGATTCAGTAGTAGATTGAGCAATATAGTTCTGCTTCTTTCTTAACTAGGAAACCAATCTCTTCCCAAGGAAAAATGCACCACCACTTGTGCTCTTTCTGTCATTCACATTACCTGCCCAATCTGCATTAGTAAAAGCCTTCAAAGTAAAATCATCGTATTTTTCATACCACAATCCATATTCCATAATTCCTTTCAAATATCTGAAGATTCTTTTCACAGCAGCAAAATATGTTTTTTTAGGATCTGCTTGATATCTAGCCACAATTCCAACTACATTGGTAATATCTGGTCTGGTGTGTGTTAGATATTGTAGACCTCTAATCATTGATATATACTTAGTCTAAACAACACTCTGAGTCTCATCATCACTAGTCAGTTTGTTTCCAGTCACCATAGGTGTTCCAACAAGTCTACAATCTTCCATTCCAAACTTTTTCAACATTTCCTTAAGATACTTGGTCTAAGATATAAAAATGCCATTCTTGCTCTAATTAATTTTCAAACTAAGAAAATATTTCATCTCACCAATCATAGACATTTCAAACTCATTCTCCATTTCTTTAGCAAATTTCTTGCTCATTTTTTCATTACCTCCAAAAATGATATCATAAACAAAAACTTCTATAATCAAGATTCCATCTTCATCAATTCTTAAATACAAATTACTGTCTGCATTAACTTTTCTAAAACCAAGATGAAGTAGATATTTGTCCAGTCTTGCATACCATTCCCTTGGTGCTTGTTTCAATCCATACAGTGCCTTCTTTAATCTGCAAACCATGTTTTCATCATCTGTCAAAGGAAAACCATCAGGTTGCTCAATGTATACCTCTTCCTCTAGATCACCATTCAGGAA
>MU228097.1:581469-593612 GCA_018584345.1 Thuja plicata
GATAGCCAGAGTGCCATTCATCTTGCAAAGAATTCTTCTTTTCATTCAAGGACAAAGCACATACAGCTTAGGTACCATTTCATAAGGTCTATTTTGGAGGATGGCCAATTACGGCTTGAAAAGATTCCCACAAGTGACAATCCTGCAGACATGTTCACGAAGGCAGTCCCCAAGGAGAAGCTAGTTTCTTGCTCAACTTCTATTGGGCTTCTTGACTGATGATTGTGGGGTTAATACACAGCAAGGTCTTTTATCCAGTGGGAGTTGCATCTACTACTTTGTCGTCTGGTTCCAGTCTCCAAGTGGGAGATTAATTGGTGTGGAGCCTGATCATTCTCCAAGTGGGAGATTGTTGATATTTTGGTGACTGATCATGTAGTAGATGTTGATGTTGATCTTTTTCGGGAAAGAGATTTTCTTTTTCGGGAAAGAGATTTGCTTTTTCGGGAAAAAGAAGACCGACATTGTAAAACCCTAAAATGGTTGATTTTAGAGGTTCCCCTAAAATACATGTTATAAGTGTTTGAGATGTATAATGCAATGTATTGTGGTGTATGTTTTTGCTGGATAATAAGAAAGGTTGGACAGCTGTGTAGGTGGACGTAGCCCAGGTTTTGGGTGAGCCACGTTAAATCTGTGTGTTACTAGCATTTAGTTTCTTTCTTCTATTGTTTCTGCGTATAATTGTTTATTCTTATATTGTTCCGGTTCTGTCAAACCCTAACACTATGCACTGTTCTTTATTTGTCATCTTTTTTTTTTTTATAGAAATAGACCCATTTTGAAATCCTAATTGCCTGGTACCTTTCGTACGTTGGTACGGCCTCTCAAGATAAAGAATGGTCGTATGACCTAGCTCTCCCCTTCCTACTTTGTACGGTGGATGGCTATACTTGACAGTCTTTTGCTGGCCCAAAATCTCCCTTTTTGTGTGTGCATATGTCATACCGTACGACTTCCCTTGTCCTTATAACTGGATCCTTTGTTCCGTACTGTCTCTCTTCTTGCTATCCAGACCATACGGTGTCAGTACGCAAGTGATTTCAGAAAATGACCGTATGTGCCAAGGTCATACGATAATAGAATGCCAAGTTTTTGCTGTCTATACATCCGTACGGTGGGTGTTTAGGTCTTGTCTGATCACCGTACTGTCCGTACGGTCCTAAAAATCTCTGATGCTGGCCTCTGTACAGTGCTATCCCTCTTGTTGTTAAAAGTGTTGTATGGTACTTTATCGATTTAACCCAATAATAAACTGTATGTCTGTACGGAGCTGTACAAACTTGCCCTTGCAAGGACATACACTGAACATAGAAAAAATGCAGTAAACAAGACATAAAATCGCAGTTACAAGAAGAAAAAACATGTTTTTTTGTCCTTAACATCCCCATTTTCCCTTGTTCAACAGACACAAGAATAGTGAAGCATTCTAGACTGAATTCCAATGATTTTTTATAGGTGATTTGAATTATAATTTTCTGAAATTTTAGATTGCATCAAGCTAGCTCATTTTTTTCCCTCTCTTCAAGCATATAAATTTGCAAATCATTTCTAATTTTTCAAGGATATAGAATTTACATATTCATTGGGTTGAATTAATTCAACTAACTTAAATTTTTTTGTTGATTAAAATTTAAATGACTTCAGCTAATTTGAAATAATTATTTTCAAATTTTTATTTTTTATAATATTGGGTTCATGTTATAAGGTTAAGAGATGCTATTTTGTCAAGTTCGTTAATTCAATCACTTATTGTACCTAAATTTTACATGATTTTTTTTTAAAATTCATATCTAAATTGCTATATTTTTTTTCCAAACAATATACTTTTGTTTTTATCAATAGTGCAGGTTAATATACAATCACAGTGCCATCTAGATTTGTGATTCCAAGCCATGTCTATAGAAATAGTGTTAGTAATAGAAGTAGTGTTTGAAGGCTATAGCATACTTAATTTAAGTGACATCTATAGTTGAATTATAGTGCTTGAGGGATATCATCCTTGTTTTACTAATCAAATGTGTAATAGTGTTGTCATAACCTTATGTGTCTGGTATGCATGCATTGTAATATAATGTTTATATTTGTGGTCTTTCATTAACTATGTAATATAATGTGTTTTTTTTTTCCTTTTCGCAGAAATGTATTGATAAATTCAAAGAAGGGAATAAATTTAGGGTGTTTGATCCGTGTGATAGCGATGCTATGGGCATTGGGTGGATTGATTCCCTATATATTGTACATGGAGTCAATTTGAAAGGAACGAGAGATGCAAATGTAAACATTTTAAAGGTCACAAGTAACGTACCCCTTGTTTATGAAGACAAAATAGATGGAGCTATTCGTTTGAAAGAGAAAGAGGGAACCTTTACACAGTGGCCACTAAAGTATTTGCAAAAAAATGACATAGTTAGACATGTTTATCATGTACTAGTTGTTAGACATCTTGGTTCACTTATTTATGCAATATTTTGAATGTGTTGTTTAAGGATCTTAATTATCATGATGTATTTGAAAGAGTTGCAAACTCTTAGACAACTTTAACATTTTTAAATACATTTACATATATACTCTTAGACATCTTTGACACACACACACACACACACACACACACACACATTTGCAATAATCATGATGTTGAATCAATCTTTTAAATCTGCATATTGTAGCTTGTTCATATATGTAATATTTTTACTTTCTTTTATGTTTTAGTTCAAGTTTAATATTATGTTATTTTGCATTATAAATTTTATGGTATTTAATAAATTATTCATTGCATGACTATATTTAATACAACTAATTAATGAAAAAATAGTAAATAAAAATGACTAAATATATGACTAACGTAATGACTAAATTAATAACTAAATATATGACTAAATGACTAAACATATGACTAAATTAATGACTAAAAATATGACTAAATATATGATTAAATAAATGATTAAATCAATGACTAAATCTACGACTAAATAAATGACTAAATCACGACCATATCAATGACTAAATAAATAACTAAATCAACGACTAAATCAATGACCAAATCAATCACTAAAATAATAGTCATAAATTTAGTCGCGTTATAAATGACTACAAATAAACTACTAATAGTCATGTGACTAAATCTAGTCATTTATATATAATTATCAGTAGTTTATTTAGTCACATATTATTATTTTTGTACTAGTGATAATATCGTTCCATTGTACCCATCGAGGATCAAGAATTATTTATATACCTATTGAGGAATCCAACTGCTTAAGAAATGCCTTTCCTATTAGAAACAGTGGGATACATAAAAATACCAAAAACACTCGAATAAGGTATGCTAGTCATGTCCTCCATTGAGTAGGAGATTTTGGGAAATCTTCCACAAATTTCCATTGAAAAATAAGAACCAAGTATCTACAAGATGTTATGTTGAATATTTCAATCAACAAGCTCATATACTTAATTTGGATTAACCAAATATTTTTGTTAGCTCTATTGCTTCTTATATCCATTCCTAGAATGTGCCTATTAGCCCCCCAAACTATTCTCTTGCAATGTAATGCTTTGGTTGTGACCTTGATTTCTTCCAATTCACCATAAAGAAATGGTGTCTTCATATCCATTCGATCAACTTACAAATATTAAGCCATAGTAAGTGATCCCAGGAACTAAATAGATATTACATTTTCAACAATAGATAATATATAATCATAACTAATTCCCTACACTGATGATTAACCCTTCATGTCCAACCATGTTATTAATCTTTCCAAATCCTTTATTTTGCTTTTGCAACTTTTGAAATGATTGTTGAGCGGCATTATTCTTATCAATCGAAGCCATTGATGAAGATGATTTAATTGGCTCACTTGAAGCTCATACTTATGAAGCACTGCACACAATTGTGTAAAGAGGGCAAATTAAGAAAATTGAAACTTGCCTCTATATTTTTTCAAATTAGAAATGAAAATTCTTTGGACATCACCATTAGACATAGGATAAGCAATGTGAGCATGCAAATGTTTATATCTACCAATGAAATGAGTTACTTTGTCTTTAACTCCTTGTATACAATGAATCAAATCAATCAAAGCAATTTGACGACCAATTTTATTTTGAAATTTTTGTATAAATTCATGTGCCAATTTTTGAAGAGTCAATAGAATAAGGAGGCAAAGAACAATACAACAAGGCCTTATCTCTAAAGGTTCTAGCAAATAATTTAGTCATGAGTGTATGATCATTTGAGACGTCAGTACACAAGGTTTGAAATGTTTTCACATGAGTCAAGGGATTTCTATTGTATAGATCCAATTGAGGAATTTCCATGTATTGAGGGATAATGGTATGAAAAATGTCATGAGAAAGTGGGCTAGCTAGGTCACATGTTGGAATATTGAATTTGGATTTGGTTATGGAAGCCAATTTTTTTGTAAGGATGAGACACTTTGAGCAAGGTTATTGATAGTGGCTTTAGTGGATAAATTGCTATTATATTTGATTGTGAAGGAGGTGCAATGTTGTGAGAAATGGAGCATTGGATTATAAAATTGGAACATTTTGGTAAGTGGGTAAAGGAGATAGTTTTGAAATATATGGAAGACTAATAATAGGTATATATAAGTTTTGATTGATAGGGATTCCTCCAAGACTAACATGTATAGGATTGATGTTTTGTTTAGAGGTAGTCATGATAGGTGGTGTATAAGTAGGCACATTAGGCAACGATGTTGGTATCAAAATGAAATTGGCAACATGATTTGTACGATACGAGAAGTTCAGAGATTCTATGTCATTATTATTCACAATATGAGCAATACCGTGCACAAAACTTCCATATCATGTTCATCATATTGAATCGTTCTCCTCAATCTATCAATAAATGGGATTCCCTCACTATTAAAGTATTATTGACCAATCCATTGTCCAAGCTTATCCAAGTCATTAGAAAAATTTCCCAATTCGTTGGGAGATACTCATGTTAAGGAGTGATCCTTTTCATGAGAAGTGTGGAAAGAATGGTTCTCCACAATGCTAGGTGTAGACACCTAAAAATGGTCATCACCCCTAAGTCCCCTTTTTAGTCATCTTTTATGCCATTAGTCGATTTTGGCTATTTTTTTTTAATCAAATTGCACTCATTTAATTTTTTTTTATATTTTGAATCATTTTTTATTTATCTTTTATCCTGTCTTTTATTTACTTATGCATTCCTTCAGTCCATTTTTTTTTATCACAAGTCAACCAACCAATCATAAGAAAGTATTAAATTTTGTTACACAAAAACATTATAGTTTGAAAATTTTAGAATATTTTAGAAATTAAATAGTACTATTTATCTATATTGCTATTGGCTCTCACAGAAAATAGCAATGAGAAAAATAATATTTTAGAACTTTAAATAGAAAAAATTAAACATTGCTATCACGGCCATTATATAGGCATTCACACGAATATCATTGACAAAAAGGTTGCACACATTAATCCTCCATTAATACTTATCTACTACCTGTGCATTTATCAAATATAAATTTCTAACATCATAACAATCAAAATAAATATAAACTTTCTTAATTCCATTCTGAAAGTTTCCATTCCAAGTTCGTGCATTCTTAATTCCATTGTGGAAGTTTCCATTCCAAATTCTTGCATTCTTTCTAGAAAACTTGAGTAGGTCGAGCTCCAAATCCATGGTAAACTCCACCAAGAAGTAGAATTTTTAAGGCAATTGCATGGTCTTCTACAATGCATTTGATTTTGTTGTTGCAGATCTTTCTTCGGTCTTCTTTTACCTGGTGAAATTGGTGCATAGATCTATATTGTTTTAAGTCTAGGATAAATTCAAAGTTTCCTGCCAATGATACAGATATAACTAGCATAACTCCATTCTTCCTCTTGTAGAGTTACTAGTATAAATGCAACGATGCCTCTATGGCAACGACAGTCATCACAGTTACCCTGCTCTCCCTTTCATCCCCACTTCTTCAACTTGCTAGACCTAAGGAGGTAAGTCACTTTTCACGCTTTTATTCACACTCTTTCCTTTGAATAGACGTCGAGTGTCATTCCCTGGGCTTTGGATGCCAGGTTTTTTCGGCTAGTTTGTGACCTTGTCAGTAAACAATTTTTAGGGTTTTGTGAACTACAGTTCTGAAGCAACATGTTTTCAATTTTATTGACAATATTTCTTCTAAGTCTGAAAATTTGAAATTTTGTGCTTATATAATATACATGCATAGACTGGGGAAATCTCGTCAACTAACTAACTAATTTGGGATTACAGAACAGTTCATGACATTACAAATTAAGATTGGTGTTTAGGAAGGTGAAGAGAAGGCAGCAACAGGTACATTAGTTCGCTATAATTGTCGGTTTCACAATGAATTATCCCTAATTAATGTCTACACCATGGATGAGGCAAATCACTGTGATTTTAAAGGAGAAGAAACATTGAATAGGAGGCACCAAATATTGAAATAAATAGGCGGTACGACCTCGAATAGAGGAAAGTGAAGCTCCTCCAAAACTAAAAAGGAGGAGCATCAGAGACTGCTGTCAATCTGCTGGACTCTCTACAACATAAATCTCCTACTCAGAGTGTCTGGGAAAATGTTACAACTGTAAGCACCGCTTGCTAAAACATTTAGAATTATGTATCAATCAAACAAGACTAAGGTTGGGGTCCCATGGAGGGGGGCTTTCTCAATAAGTTATCAGCACCCACCATGCCCAGTTATAATCCCTTCCTCTTCCCCTGCCCCTCTTCATCACCTCGTGCCTTCGCTCTTAACCTTATTACCCTGTGCTGATCTCCTCTACTTCTTCTCCTATTAATGTACAAACTTCCAACTTCCTAACACCTAACAAGTAACAATTATATTTCTTAAAGAAGGGACAGATTGATTGCAATGGCACTCTTGCAGTGGTAATGGGTGTTCTAAAATCCATAAAGAAATGAGCAAGCATTCTTCCTACTTAATACCTCCACTGCATACACTATTTTCCTGCTCTGAACGCCTCCATTGTTTACACTAGTTTCACTCGGAAATTAAACAGTCGAATCCTGATAAAAAAGTCTATGACAGTTCACATCATACTGGTTATTTTATGATTGGTTGGTTGACTTGTGATTGGTAAGTTCTTTTGCTTGACCTCGGCTACAGATAAATTTTTATACAAAAGATATCCATCATTTTTAGATACCTCTTTTTTTCAGTGAGAGCTTGTTTGTTATTAGTGTTTCATTCTTTTCCTGTTGGTTGCCTTGTTTGTCTAATAAAAAAATGCCAGAGACCATAGATTAAACTTTTGACAACAGGTAGAATCATCCCTTATTTTTTAATCCCAAAAGTTTTGCTTCTAGAATCTATATACTAAAAAAATACATTTGCCTTACCCAGTTGAGTTGTGCCCAAATACTCTTACCTTAGATCAGTGTTATTTATTTGTAAGAAAATGGCTTGTTAGTTGTAAACGTTAGAAAAAAATGCACTCATAATTAACTTTAAGATACTTTGATCATGCTACTCTGAGCCATACATTTATTACACTAAGAATATAAATGCAATTTTTTTAGTACGACATTATTATGGATAGTCCCTTCTGCGAGGGCTTTTGAAAATTATATATTGGTGTAATTGATAATATGAAAAGGAAAAGATATATTTTTCATTAGCATTTTCTCCGCTGCTACTTGCATTTTTAGGGGAGAAGAATTCTACGGAACGAGAGTCTTTCTTTAGAGAGTTTGACAGAATGCCTCAAAGAGATGGTATCTAATGCTGGAATGCAATGCTTGCAATGCTTGCATGATACAAGGATATACAAAAGGGATTTGCTAAAAAAATTCTAAAATTTGCAGAGAGAGCTCTCTAGTTAATGCATCACCTGAAATGCATGGTAGAATGGCATGTTCTGACCTACCTACCATAATATCTCAAGTTTTTGTATGATGAATTTACTAGTGTAAAGAAAAAAAATTGAATTAATCATAGCACAAAGCTAACTGGAATTGAATTAATCATAGCACAGCTAACTGGTGGACAAGATGGATGGAGAGCTAGTACGATGATACTCTAACTACTCACTAGTTTGTGCTAAGAAACCCGACCTTCCACTGCATACTGTACAATTTTCAAGATTCCAGTCTTGTGCCTTATTGATAGAGGATGGCCTGGTCTTTAACAAAGACCTTCTGCATACATCTTTATTAGCTTTCCCACTAAGCTTTCAGGGTAGAAGAAAAAGTACAGAGATACAAAACCAACTACATAATCAGAATCTTTGTAACTATAAATGAGAAATATACAGACTTCACCCCCTCTCCATTGGAATAGTTGATTGTTTAGAGAATCCATACGTAGACTCAGCCAAATTGCCCCCACTAAGATTGAAAGTATGCATAAAGTCTTAGACAGTCTTATGACATTAAACAAAGACACGTTCATGTAACTCTTAAAAGTATTTATCAAATTTTATATTGTGGTCCATAATGAGTTCTTTTACATTAAATTGAAAGGTTTTCAGAAATATAATTAAATAGCTCAATATATATATGTGCCTCAAATTTATTTGAGCTTAACTAACATTTGGAATCAAGACAAGACCCACGTCAGTATAATATAATAATAATAATACATTACTAGATTTATTACTCATACATTTTTTTTCTTATTCTGTTTTGGAGATCTGTTTGCTTAAAGCTCCTTCTTTTGGGCTTATACTATGATACACTGCCATGCATGTTTTTCAATTCTATGGAGATACAATTAATATAAGTAAATATACGTTGATTCATTTTCCATTTTGATTTTCTACAGGTCATATAGTTCATAAATTCATTTCTATAGTGTTTCTCCTACTATATATTTGTTAATTAAATTTTTATTATTATTTTGACCAAAAAATCTTTGTAGTTTATCTTTAATTTTTTAACAAAAAAATTATAATTTACCTTTTACTCATTTTAAATGATTTTAAAAAATTATGTATATTTTTTATTTTTAATATATTTCATTTCACTTTTACTTTCTTAGTTTTGCTTGTAAAAAAATTAATTTAAACTCAAAATTATTTTTAGGTAGCTTATTTTTATTTTTTATATTTTAATTGATTTTTTTAAATTTGTAATTAATTAATTAATTAATTGCTCTTTAATTTTATTGTATAGTAATATAAGAGTTAGTTAAAATTTTAGCATTAATATTTTTAATACAGTTTGGTTTAATATTTTATGTCTCCCTTTGGCATAAATAATTTTATTTTTTTTAAAATTTCATTTGGCATTTTGTTTCACAATTAAATATATAATTTTTAGTTGTCTTTTAGTCATTTTGGAGGAAATTAGCAAGTGGGTTTTTATTTTTTATTTTTTTTATTATTGACTTTTGGCCATTCTTTCCTACTTGTCTTTTCATATTCCTCTGTTTGACTATTCCTTTTCATTTTGGAGGGAATTGGTAAGTGAGTTTTTATTATTTCTCTTTTATTATTGTCCTTTGGTCATTCTTTCCCACTTGTATTTTCATATTCCTTTCAATTTGCTAATTTGGAGGAAATTATTAACTGAAAATGTTTATTTTTCCTCTCCTATTCTTTTTTTTTCTTTTTTTATTTTATTTTATTTTGTCCTTTGGCTTTTCCATTCCCCTTGTCCATTCATTTCCTTTTTATTGTATCCATTCATTTTCAAATTGGGAGTCTATAAATTCAGTTTTTTTTCTCTCATTTTGATAAAACCACTATTTTCTAATATCTTCGTTGTTATTATTTCAAATTTAATAATATTTTTTGGCTATTATTTGTGCACATTTCAACAAAGAGCAACATATTGCATTAGAGGAGAAAGAAAAAGTAATGAGGCGCCATTGAAGGAATGCTTAGTATTTTGATTTGAATACTTTGTGTATGTATTTCGTTTCAGTAGCCTTATTGGCTGTGATTAGGATTTTACTAACATGGTTTTTATGGACTTCGTGGTTGGCTTAATCATGTTTTCATACTAACTCCCTAATTTTCCTGATCTCCACATTAGGTATGTCAAATGTAGGCATAAAGGTTTTATCTAAGTTCTAATGAGAAATTCTAGTTGACTCGGGATCTATAGCATTGGTATTTAAACTTTGGGAGGCCATAAGTCTATAATTTCTTCTCATGGGAATATTGGATGTAGGCTAAAGGTCATAAAACTCATGCATGAAGCTCAATATAAAAGAAATGTCTAAACAATGCAAATTCTCAACAGATTTATCATTTAACCATTGCATAAATGAAATACAATTGAAAACTTGGATCAACTAAGAGAATATATATCCAATATAAACATAAAAACCATAAAGGTAATGTAGGCATAGGAAGGCTTTACTAAAATTTAGAGGAGAGAAATAGGGTTCACTAGCTTATGCGTGCAAACTAGGAAACTACACTTATCTCTCGATATTACATTGAGAGGTCAGTGATCCCCTTGGCTCAAGATATTGGGAACAAAGTGGATTAAAAAATCCCTCATAAGGAGTTGAAATTGATACTCAATTATGTAAAATGAATGTGGAAGCTAGGATTAAAGATGGAAAAATGAGAGCTTCTAACATACATAGAGATATAGAAAATATATATGTAGACAACACACGTATATTTTAAAATGAAAGGTAGAGAAGAACTTGTTGCCAAAATCTAGGCCAAAATCTAAGGGACAACATCGGATGAGGAAACCTTCACCTAGGACCATTAGATTTGAATAAAACTAGAAGATCTGGGATCACTATGTTATTTAGAAGGTTCCCCAAAAAATTCATCAAAAGTGTTCGACATGACATTAATTGGGGAAGCTTTGACCCTGATTTTTTGGATCTATGAAAGGTGGAGATTTTTTTCTCTATCTTCTCATTATGAATCCAAAATTATACCTTCGTATCCTATCACCTGCACACACGAAGAAGAAAATTTGTTGGGTTGATGGGGTTTTGTCTAGGTCAAACCCTAGTTTGGGAACTAACCATAAAATTAAAATAATTTGAATTGAAAAGGAAAGCATGTTATAATGTAGCAGAGGCTAGATCTAAAAATTTAATTGATTATACCCTTAGAAGTCTTTTTTGTGTCAAAATCCTTGTGAAGAAGTTGATGTTGACTTGTAGGTATGACTTTATGAAGAATTGAACATAAATGTCATCATCAATGCTTTAGATCTGAACGTTACTTCTTGTCTTCAATGAAGCTTGATCACTTACTCTTAGGACATTCTTGATAACTTGATTGCATGATATAACTATGAAATGAGGAGGGGTAAGATTCCTTTTATACCTCTTCTTAGCAATTGGGTTTGTAATTTTGAAGGAAGAAGTTTTTCCACTCTTGCAAGCTAGATATTAAATTATTTAAATTTGGGCCTCACTTATTAAGGAGAGATTCCCTCAAGCAACCCTATCATGGGTCAAGGTCACCTCATGTGACCTTGTCCTAGGTCAAGGTCACCTAGGGTGACCATGTATTAGGTCAAGGTCTCCCCGAGCAATATTGTCTTGGGTCAAGGTCGTCCAAGGCAACCATGTCCTAGGGAAAGGTTTCCCTAAGTGACCTTGACCTCCAGACAAAGCCGGAGTCAAGGACCTAGGGTCCAGAATGTAGAGGAGAAGCCTGAATTTGAACCAATGCATTAAAAATCAAACATTGGAATCCATAAATACTAAAATGAGGCCTAGGTGAGCACCAAATTATATGCAGATGGGTATGCACAAGATCATGGGGGGCCAAAAAGTGGCAATGTGAAAAAAATTCACTTTTCACTCGTCCAAAAGTGCATGAAAGCGCTTGTTGAATTTTTAGTAGGCCTGGGTGTCAGTACACCTGGGCAAACCTGACACCAAAGCACAAGCCTAATCGGGTACCCAATATTTTTGGGTACCCAAAAATATCGGGTACCCGAAACCTGTGGCATAAATCAAAAACCCGCGGGCCGATTTTCTCATTTTCCCCATCGCTTCAAGTTTCCAAAACGGTTAGAAATATCATATACACGATTTTTTTGGGTACTTGATTTCTCCAACAACAAATTCGACTCCACTGCTTATCCGGTAAGTAAATTCTTGTTATTTTTAGATTGATTTTTTTCATTTTCATGTTAAATGTAGGTTTTTTGGTAAAAATGGGGTTTT
>MU228097.1:616528-634677 GCA_018584345.1 Thuja plicata
TCCATCATAACCATTTCAGCCATGATCTCCTTACACACAATTCAAGATGCCGACACATCAAGTGGAGTGACACATCAACATGCCAACTAGACATGTACACACACTTAATTACATTATTTGCAAGAAAATAAATTTTACAAAACAAATAATAAGAATAGGAATTATCCAAGGTTGAGACACCTTATTCCTAACAGTTGGATTAAGATGAATTGATAGACTGGATAGTCGAGATGGAGAAATACTTTGAGTATGAGAATATATCAGAGGAGAAAAAGGTGAATATTGGAAGCACAAAATTGAAAGGTCATGCATCCTTGTGGTGGGAACATATGCAATTGGATCGAAAGAAGAAATGTAAAGACAAAATCAAGGTATGGAATAAGATGACAAATAAGTTGAAGGGAAAGTTTCTACCTTGTGATTATTAGATTAACCTAGTTAGGAGAATGCAAAGTTTGAAGCAAAAAAATAGTTCTGTGAAGGATTACACTAGGTAATTTTACATGTTGGATATCAGATCATGACATGCAGAAGGTGAGGTGGAAAGAATTTTAAGATACCCAAATGGATTAAGGAGCTCTATTCAAGAAGAGATCAGTTTGGTAAAGATGGAGAGTATTGAAGAGGCTTATTAATTTTCCCTAAAAGTTGAGGAGAAATTGAATAAAAGACATGAGAAAAGACAAAGAGGAAGGAAACCTGAGAAGGAAGGAAACCTGATGGTCAGAAGAATATTATGGAGTGAAAATAATAAGAAAGATCTGGTAAGAAATAGTTTGTTCAAGACCAGATGTAGAGTTATAGACAAATTTTGGAAAGTGATTATTGATAGTGGAAGTTCGGAGAATCTAGCATCTGAGGAAATGGTTACAAATTTGCAGTTGGAAAGATTGAAGCACCCAAAGCTCTATCAGATTTCATGGATCAAGGATGAGCATAAACTTATGGTAAGTCAACAATGTTTTGTGAATCTAAAAATTGGAAAGTATTATGATAAGGTGTTGTGTGATATTATGCCTATGGATTATTGTCATTTTGTTGGGAAAACCTTGGCAATATGATAGACATGCTATATATGATGGAATATTGAAAAAATATACTATCTGGGTTGATGTCAAGAGGCAAATCTTGCTACCTTTGGTTGAATAATATATTGGTGAGATATGTACATATGTGAAAGTTTGTTTGATGGAAGGTAGATAGTTTGTTAAGGATCTGAAGAGAAGTGATGTCTGTTATGCTTTGATTCCTAACAAAGCAAGTGATAAAATAGAAGATAAATCTCTTGAAGAGGTTGAGAAGTTGCTCACCAAGTACAAGGAGATCATTTCAGATAATGTTCCTGATGGTTTTCCACCGATGAGAAATATTAGTCATTGTTTGGATCTGATTCCTGGAGCTAGTTTGTTGAACAAGGCACCACACCGATTGACACCAACCGAGAATGAGGAACTCAACCGACAAGTTCATGAGTTGTTGCAAATGGGTTTGATCAGAGAAATTTTTAGTACGTGTGCAGTACCAACTATGTTGGCACCTAAGAAGAATGGATAATGGCGAATGTGTACTGATTCAAGAGTTATAAACAAGTTAACAATTAAGTATTGGTTTCTTATACTAAGAATGGATGATATAATGGATTGTTTGAGTGGAGAAAAATATTTTACCAAGATTGATTTGAAGAGTGGATATCATCATATCAAAATCAGAGAAGGTGATGAATGGAAGACTTCTTTCACAAAAGAAGTTTGGTATTCATGGTTGGTTATGCCTTTTGGTTTAACTAATGCAACGAGTACTTTTATGAGGTTAATGAATGAGGTTCTGAAGAAATTCTTGGGTAAATTTGTGGTTGTGTACTTGCATGACATTATGATATTTAGTAAGACCAGAGAAGATCATTTTTTACACATTAGACGGGTGTTGAAGAGATTGAAAGAGGAAAAGTTGTTGATTAATTTGAAAAAGTGTTCCTTCATGAAAGAAGAACCTGTGTATTTAGGATTTGTTATTTCAGCTGATGGTTTGAAAATAGATCTTGAGAAGGTTGAAGCTATACTTGATTGGAATACACCTGATAATTTTGGTGAGGTAAGATCATTTCATGGATTAGCAATTTTCTACTAAAAAATTATTAGAAATTTCAATTCAATTTCCAATGCTATGACTGAGACAATGAGAGGAGATAAGAGTGAATTGAAGTGGACACATGGATCTGATAAGAGTTTTGAAACTTTGAAACAAAATGTTGCTGAAATGCATGTGTTAACCTTACCTGATTTCAATAAGGTATTCCAAGTTGAATGTGATGAAAGTGGCAGTGCAATAGGAGTTGTGTTGAGTAAAGAAGGTAAACCTGTTGCTTTCGTTAGTGAGAAGTTGAATGATGATAAAAGGAAATATTTTTGGTATGATCAAGAATTATATGCTATTGTGCAAGCCCTGAAGAAATGGAGACATTACTTGATGTTGAGTGAATTTGTGTTGTATACTGATCATAAGGCTTTATAGTATTTGATGCAGAGAGCACACCAAGAAGACTAAGAGATGCACAATCTCTTTCACAAATATTCAACCTTTATCTAGGTTCAATTTGAATCCAAAAACCTTGTTATAGGATGGATTTATACTTTTCCAATAGATCTTGGCACCTTTCTTAACTCAATACAACCTTCAAGGTTATAAACAAGTTTCTTTCAAATTACGTCTTAGGGACACTTTCCCTAAACCCAAGCCAAAGTGTGAGCTCTTCACCAGTGGCTTCAACAAATCAATCCAATGGTTGGAAAACCTTACTAGGGTCTTATGGACAGGGAATCACCCAACCAATTGATTCCTACACACTCACAATCACCCAAACACTTACTGCCTACAAATCCTTGTAGCCATATCTAAGAGATTTTTCTTGCACAACTTTTGATCATGGAGGGAATAGAATTAAAGAAGAATGTTTCTAGATACCCTTTATGGAGTCACTACAATCCCAAAAGACCCAAAGCTCTACTCCAGCACCACTAAACCCTCACAAAGTACACAGACCTAATTGGCCAAATTAGGCTTGGTTTACAAAGCAAGTGGTCAATGATGGGTTCACATAATGGATGCAGGGATTGGGAAGTCTTATACTAACCCAAAATGACTTAAATCAACCCTTCAATTGATCCCTCCAATCTAATTCTTCATCTGTTCATGTCTGCACATATCTGACTGGCTAAATACATTGAGATATTTAGCCTAGGGCTTGATGCTAAAAATAGAAAAACACTAGATCTCATCCTGAGCCTTTGGAATCACTAAACATACACCCATAACTTGAATTTCCCATGAGGTCATGGATTCCCACAAGATAAATGTCAATTTAGGGCTCCATTTGTACAACAGGCCTGGATTTGATGCCCTACTAGACTGCCTTCACCAAAATGCTTATAACTTTTGTTCAACCACCTGAATTGAGACCAAATCAAATGCTTTAAAGAATAGACTCACCATGATATCTAATCATGGAATTAATTATACTCTACCAATCTATACACATCCGTACACATATAATTTTCTCAAGGAAATCTGGTTATTTTATTTAAAACTGCATCAAACATTTGTTGACAACTTCCAACCTTATTGAAGAGGCTTGGACATGTTCAGAATGACCCAAGATCCTTGGATTTAACAATCAGACACTTCAAACACCTAGAACACCTATTTGCACCTATTTAATGCAACTAAGGATCCAAATGGACTAAGGTGTCCCAAGGATTATAGATGTACCTTAGGGACCCTTGACCACACAAATGGATCAAAACACAAGAGCGGTGATCTCTAGGATCCATCCTTATTACAATAAAATAAAATCAATTATGCCATGGGTGCCCTGCACCATACTCCTCAAGAAAAAATGAACTCAAGTCTCTTGAGTTGGGAAGTCTTCAATTTGAAAGCATGTTTTCTAAATTGCTTCAAGGGTCATCCAAGTGGCATTTTCCAGAGGTTGATTCTTCCACTTGACCAAATACTCATAGTAAGTGGTCCTCCGAGTTTGTTTACTCACCCTTTTGTCTATAATGCTTTCAATCTCTAGAATGGTAGGTGTGGGTAAATTTGTCAACACTTCATCTTGTGGGGAATCTGAGTTACTTGCAACACAATCATCACTACCAGGACCTTTATATGCATATATGCCAGCAATATTAAAAATAGGAGATAAACCAATATGGGATGATAAGTCAATCTTGTAAGCATTGTTGCCACATTTATTTACAATTTTGAAAGACCATATTTTCTTCATCATGGGTTTGGTATACTTCTCCTTAGGTCGACTTTCTTTCTTAAGGTGAATCATCACCATATCTCCTACTTTAAATTACAAATTTCTTCTCTTTTGTCTGCATGCTCTTTATACTTTTCAGTGGTATAATTCAATTTTGTTTGCACCTGTTCATGGATATCCTTCATTATTTTAGCAAAATCCTCTGCCAAGGCACTTATCTTCTCCATGTCCTCCACATCTCTAAGTTCCAATACACCGCTAGGGTGAACACCATACACAATTTGGAAAGGATTCAATCCAGTACTCCTATTGACAAAATCATTGTAAGAGAATTTTTCTTGGGCTAGAATGAAATCCCAAGTGATTCCATGTTCTTCAGTTAGACATCTTAAAATATTTCTAACAGATCTATTGATAACTTGTGTTTGACCATCAGACTGTGGATGATATGTTAATGAAAAAGATACATTAGCTCCAAGCTTTCTCCAAACTGTTCTCCAAAAATGTCCCAAACATTTATGGCCTCTATCAAATATGATTGACAAGGGTAATCCATGAAGTCTAACAACTTCCTTAAAGAATAAGCCTACTATGTGAGAAGCATCATGTGTGGTTCTACATGGTATAAAGTGTGCCATTTTAGAAAATCTATCCACTACTACATAGACACTATCAACTCCAGATTTGGTCTTAGGAAGACCAAGGACAAAGTCCATACTTAAATAATCCCATGGATTTGAAGGGATAGGCAATGGAGTATACAACCCTGCATTTTATGTATGACCCTTTGCTTGTTGACAAACCAAACAACTCTCCACAAATTTTCTAACATCTGTCTGCAACTTGGGCCAGTGATAGAATCTCCTTACAAGTTCCAATTTTTTATCCACACCAAAGTGCCCTGCTAAACTCCCACAATGCTTCTCTTTAATGATGTTCTCTCTTATGGACCCTTTTGGTACACACAACAAACTGCCTTTGAAAAGTAATCCATCTTACACAAGGAACTCTGAGAAATCAATGTGATATCTCTCTATCATGTTAGTACAAACTTGATAGGATTCCTTGAAGTCCTCACCTGTGGCATACATATCTTTCATAGCACCAACCCCAACACTCTCTACTTGAATATTCTGAATGGTTAGGTGTCTCCTACTGAGAGCATCAACAACCTTATTAACAATCTCTTTCTTATGCTTTATTGTGAAGGTGTAAGATTGTAGGAATTCCATCCATTTTACATGCTTATCGTGAAGCTTTTATTGTCTATTTAGAAAACTAAGAGCATGATTGTCAGTGAAGACAATGAATTATTTGGGCAATAAATATGCCTCCATTTCCTAAGTGAGTAAACCATGTCATATAGTTCAAGATCATAGGTCGAATATTTTTTCTTAGATTCGTTCAACTTCTCACTGAAGAAGACAACTGGTCTCCCTTCTTGGCTCAAAACCCCACCAATAGATTTGTTGCTTACATCACATTCCACTGTGAAGAATTTGTGAAAGTTTGGTAGAACTACGATGGTTGCTCTTCAATCTTCCTCTTCAGAAACTCAAATGATTCATTAGCCTCATTAGTCCACACAAAAGTACATTTTCTTCCACCTTTAATGGTATTTATGATAGGAGTGCATATACCACTGAAGTTTCTAATAAATTTTCTATAGAAACTACACAAACCATGAAAATATTTTACCTCTGAAGCAGTAGTAGGTGGTGGCCAATTGAGGATGACTTTAACCTTAGAAAGATCCATTTTGAGACTATTCTTGGATATCACAAATCCTAAGAACACAAGTTCTTCTTGGAGGAACACACACTTCTCTAAATTGATCTTCAATTGTTCCTCGTGGATTTCTTCAGTACCATGTCCAAATGCTTGATATTTTCATCCTTACAGCTGCTAAAAATCAGAATATCATCAAGATATACGAAAAAAAAATTATTGAGAAAAGGATTCAAGACTTCATTCATAAGCCTCATAAATTTGTACTTGGAGCATTGGACAGACCAAAAGGCATTACAAGCCATTCATAAAGACCCTTTGTGGTCTTCAATGTTGTTTTCCACTCATCTCCACCCCTGATCCTTATCTGATGATAACCACTTTTGAGATCCACCTTGGAGTAATAGCTTGCACCCCCTAAACAATCCATTATATCCTCTAGTCTAGGCATAGGAAACCTATATCTTATGTTATCCTATTGATTTCCCTAGAATCCATACATAATCTCCATGTACCCTTCTTTTTAGGTGCTAGTACTGTAGGGACTGCACAAGGACTCACACTCTTCCTAATGAACCTATTAGACAAAAATTCTTCAATATGCCTTGCTCTTTATTTGTTCTATTCATGGGCCATTTTGTAGCCTGCCTTATTTGGAAGGGTGGCCCTTGGTATGAGGTCTATGTAATTATTTACTTCCGTTTGAGGTGGTAAAGTCTCTGGTGTGTTTTCTGCAATCAGACCACTATATTGATCCATCAGTGTTTTAACTTATTTAGGTTCTACATCTTATCATGTGGCTTTGACCTTTGGCTTCTCTAAGGGTGTCTTTTGAGGTCTTACAACCAATGCAAAACAAGGTGTGTCCTTCTCTTTCAATACTTTCATGAACTCCTCTCATGCGCACAAGAAACTACTGACAACATGTCTTTGCTTCCCCTCATCAAGAAGTGGATTCATAACATACTCAACACCACCTTTAGTTATGGTATACACATTGGTTTTCCCACCATGTTTGGAATTCACATCAAATTTCCAGGGTCTTCCTAATAGTAGGTGACATGCATCCATCTCTAAGACATCACATAGAACTTTGTCAACATACTCTCCTATGTTGAACTCTACCCAAACTTGTTCACAAATGAGGGTTTTTTTCTCCTTTTTCAACCATGAGGCTCTATAAGGAAATGAATGAGGGATCCTTTATAGTTTTAAATTATCAACTAACACTTGAAATGCAATATTATCATTGGATCTAGAATCTATAATAACTTTGCATACCTTATTGTTCACCTTGCAAATTTTCTTGAATAGTGACTTTCTTTGAGGTGGCTCTGAGGTGGTAGGTACTCTTAGGAGTGTTCTTTGCATCATGATGCATTCTTCTTGCTATGGATTTGTAGGCCTTGAAGTTGTGGTGTGCTAAGAGGACACACTCTGACTGTCATCCTCTTGTGTCAATTGCACCCTTCTATATCCTCCTTGTCTGCATGTTCCAAGCTTCTCAGTATACCTAAAAGATTGATGCCCAATCTGGTTACAAGTGAAACACTTACTAGTGAAGACACTAGGTCCTCTTCCACCAAATCTTCCCCTACTGTTTGATCTCCTACCTCTGAAAGCACCTCTTCTACTTATCTCTCCCTCTAATCCTTATTACTAGATTCACCTTAGCTCCTTGGAAATGATCCTCTTCCATTGAATCTTCCTCTGCCTCTGAATTTGTTCCCTCTACCTCTATTACTTTTTTCACCTCTTCTTTGCTTCTCCTCAACCCTTAGTGCCATTTGATAACACTTGTGTATTGTCTCAAGGTTGAACAAACTAAGTTCATATTGAATATTGAACTTGAGACTATTCAAGTACCTTGCCAATTTTTGTTTCTCATTCTCTCGTACCTTGGCTTTGAGAGTCATTCTATGGAACTCTTTTGTATAAGCACTCACATCAAGGTCTTTTTGTCTTATATTTTGAAGTTTCTAATGTAGGACTACTTCATTGTCCTCAGGGACAAATTGTTTCTTGATCTCACTCACCATCTTCTTCCAAGTGGTGATAGGGTTTCTTTCTTCTTATACTGTCTCACTTTGTATGAAGTTTCACAAACTAAAGGTTGGACCCTTCATATTTTACTTAGCCAACTTCACCTTCTGGTGTTCAGATACCACTTCACATTCAAAATAATTTTCTAATTCCTCTATATAGTCCATGCATTCTTCTGAATTCATCTTACCAAAAAAAATTGGTAGATCCACTTTGTCTTTCCTCCCCACTCTTTCAAGGGATTCTATTAGGGGTATCTAATCAACATGTATCTCTCCTCTATTATGAATAGGAGCCTCTTCTTCCTCTTCCTCTGAATCCTCAACAACATTTCTTCATGTTTTCTTTTCATCTTTTCTAATTCTTCTTCAAGTCTCCTGCTCCTAGCAGCTTGCTCTTTTACTATCTTTGCCAATTCTATATTGGTCATCCTTGAGGGAAATTCCTCTTCCCTTGGATCCTCTGTCCTATCTCCCATAGTGTAATTCCTTCTCCCAAGAAAAAATCTAGTGCTTTGATACCACCTGATGCAGAGAGCACAGCAAGAAGACCAAGAGATGCACAATCTCTTTCACAACTCTTCAACCTTTATCTAGGTTCAATCTGACTCCACCAACCTTGATATAGTATGGATTTCTACTTGTCCAATAGGTCTTGGTACCTTCCTTAACTCAATACAATCTTCAAGGTTATAAACAATTTTCTTTCAAATTATGTCTTAAGGACACTTTCCCTAAACCCAAGCCAAAGTGTGAACTCTTCACTAGTGGCTTCAACTGATCAATCCAATGGTTGGAACACCTTACTAGGGTCCTATGAATCACACAAAAAATTCATTCCTACACACTCACAATCACCCAAACACTTTCTGTCCTACAAATCCTTGTAGCCCTATCTGAGAGGTTTTTCCTACACAACTTTTGATCATGGAGGGAAAAAAATGAAAGAAGAATGTATCTAGATACTCTTTATGGAGTTACTATAATCCCCAAAGACCCAAAGTCCAACACTACTCTAGCACCACTAAACCCTCACAAAGTACACAGACCTAATTGGCCAAATTAGGCTTGGTTTACAAAGAAAGTGGTCAATGATGGGTTCACAGAATGGATGCATGGATTGGGAAGTCTTCTAATAACCCCAAATGACCTAAGTCAACCCTTCAATTAATGCCTCCAATCAAGTTGTTCATTTGTTCATGTCTGCACATATCTGACTGGCTAAATACATTGAGATATTTAGTCTAGAGCTTAATACTAAAAATAACAAAACACCAGATCTCATCCTAAGCCTTTAGAATCACTTAACATACACCACTAGCTTTAATTTCCTATGAGGTAATGGATTCCCATTGGAGAAATGTCAAGTTAGGGCTTCATTTGTACAACATGCCTCAATTTGATGCCTTACTAGACTGCCTTCACAAAAATGCTTATAGCTTTCGTTCAACAACTCCAATTGAGACCAAATAAAATGCATTGAAGACTAGACTCACCAGGATATCTGATCATGGCATTAATTATACTATATGAATCCATACATGTCAGTACACATAAAATTTTCTCAAGGAAATCTAGTTATTTTATTCAAACCTCATCAAACTTTTGTCTACAACTTCCAACCTCGTTGAAGAGACTTGGACATGTTCAAATACCATCAAATAATGGATCCAACTAATCCATGAATGGTTATGACCGTTGGAAACTATATTTGAACTTCTCGAGCAACTTTTTGAAAAGTTGCTCAAGCAACATTGTTGCATTTTACACTTGTTGAACCTAAAATGACCTCTATTGGATTCCTATGACCATGAAATGATCAAAATGACCCAAGATCCTTGGATTTAACAATTGGACACTTCAAACACCTAGAACACCTATTTGCACCTATTAAATGCAACTAATGATCCAAATGGACTAAGGTGTCCCAAGGTTTATATATGTACCTTAGGGACTCTTGACCACACAAATAGATAAAAACACAAGAGGGATGATCTCTAGGATCCATCCTTATTATAATAAGAGAAAATCACTTATTCCATGGGTGCCTTGCACCAGTATTTGGGTATTTAGAATAAGTTGAATAAGAGACATATGAAATGTGTAGAGTATTTGCACAATTTCACATTTGTGATAAAGCATAAGAGTGGAGTATCCCACCAAGTTGTTGATGCAGTGAGTAGAAGAATATCTTTGTTGACTGAAATGAGAATTGAGGTTCTTGGTTTTGATGATATGAAGAATTTTTATGAAACTGGCCTTGATTTTTCTGAGCTGTGGAGAATGTGTAGAGAACCTATTCCAGATCAATCAAGTAGGTTTGAAGACTATTTCATTCAAGAAGATATTTTGTTCAAAGGAATCCAGTTGTGTATACTAAGAGGATCAATGAGATCCAATTTGGTAAAGGAGAAGCATATTAGTGGTTTGGTTGGACATTTTGGCATTGATAAGATAGCGAGTTTACTTAAGAAAAGGTATTTTTGGCTTCAGTTGTATAAGGATGTTCAGAAATTTGTGAAGAGTTGTGGAGTTTTTCAAGTTGCAAAATGATTAAGTTAGAATACTAGATTGTATACACAAATTTTTGTTCTTGAGAAATCTTGGAGTGATATCAGCATGGATTTTGTTCTTGGCTTGCCGAGGACAACAAGAGGTAATAATTCCATATTTTTTGTTATGGATAGATTTTCCAAGATGACACATTTCATACCATGTAGGAAAATATCAGATGTAGTGCATAGAGAAGATAATTTCTTCAAGGAGATTGTCAAATTGCATGGATTATCGAGGAGTATCATCTCTTACCGAAATAGTAAGTTTGTTGGCTATTTTTGGAAAACTCTTTCGAAGAAGCTGGACACTGTGTAGAAGTATAGTTCTACATTTCATCCACAAACTGATGGACAAACAGAGGTTGTAAACAAAAGTTTGGGTAGCCTATTGAGATTCTTAGTTGGAGACAAACTGAGTAATTGGGATTTGATGACATCACAAGAAGAGTTTTCATATGATAATTCAGTGAATAGAAGTATTGGAAAGACACCTTTTCATATTGTTATTGGCATACAATTGAGAGGTATATCAGAATTGAGAGATATTGTTGGAGAAGAGAAGAGGAGTGTTGAAGGAGAAGAATTTGTTGAGTTTATGAAGTCATTGCATGAGGAATTGAAATATAAGTTGGAGAAAAGTAATTAGAAATACAAGGATAGTGCAGATAGATCAAGAAGACATAGATTTTTGAGGTTGGCGATGAAGTGATGGTTCATTTGAAGAAAGGATGATTTCCTGTTGGAACTTATGGTAAATTGAAGATGAAGAAATTTGGTCCTTGCAAGATATTGAGAAAGTTTGATAGTGAAAATTTTTATGTGCTTGAATGTGACCTCAAAATCAGGCACAAACCCAACATAGTCCTTACTCAATCATTCAATTCACAAAGATGAACATGAATTGTTCATTTTGCAAATTTGATTGAAGCGACTTGTTGTCTCCTATTTAGTAGGGGATGTCGAATTTACTCTCAAAATGAGAGCCAACAACCTTGACCATCGCTAAAATGGACGATTTATAAAGCATGAAAGGTAAGCAAATTGCCATTAATCTATGAAAGAAAATGCAATTAATCTAGAAATTAAATGCCATTAATCTAGAATTGAAGTGCATATTAATCTAGAAAGCTTGAAAAAAAATTAAGCTACTAAATATGTAAGCAAACTACATTAAGAATCAACATGTTATTAATCCAAATGAAACTCAACTAATTATGCAACAAAGCCTAGAAGCATGAAAATCAATACAAATTTAACTATAATTTTGATGCTCTCCAATTCATCCTCCCAAATGAAGAAAAAGATGTCCAATATATAGAAAAACCATGGGAAGAGGGTGAAGAGTTTCTTGAAAAGAAATGGTTGCCTCTTCATTTTCATGGAATGGAGATTGAGACAAAAAGGCATGAATTATTTAATTAAAAGAGTGGATTATTGCCACTTGAGCGACCTTTCATATAGAATTCTTTTTGAGGATAATCCATTCAAACAATTAAATAACTATTCAATTCCTTTTGATGGGTATTAGCTAAAGAGGGTGGAATTAATTTAATTTAAAAGCACTTAGGACTTTAGAATTAAATTAATTAATCATAGGGATTTTAAGCTAATAAACCTTGATAATTTAGGAATTAAATATAGTGTCAGATTTATGCAAATTTAGGTTTTCTGCATTTGAGACTAAGTCAATTAAAGTCAATTAGGAGGAGAATTTTCCTAGTATAATAGGACTTCGATGATGAGAAATTGAGGGAACACACCAAAATTGATTAGGAATTATAAGGTGCCAATTTTGGGGTGTTACATTTTGCCCCTCTTTGAATTGATGTGCGAGCAACGCATTGATTAAAAGAATAGTCTGATGTGAAGATGAAGATTTCAGAAGTCTAGGTTAGGTTGCCAAGACACTGATCAGATCGAGAAGCAGAATCATCTAAGAGAATATCAGAATCAGGGTTAGATTTCCCCAATGTCCACTGACAGCTGATGAAGATCCAGGACTATCTCCAGAATCAGGGTTAGATTGCCCCAATATGAAGGTTAGCCTTCTGAGATCCAGGTTAGGTTGCCTAGATAACGGTCTAAAGAGTTTTTGAGAGCCATCTTTAGAACGAAGCATAAATTTTAGGAATTTGGGTTAGATTGCCCCAATACCCAATGAGATTTCAAAAATCATCTCTAGAACGAAGCTTGATCCTTGAGGATCCAAGTTAGATTGCTCAGATACCTAGAAAGATAGATGGCAAGATGATAAGATGCGAGGCATCAAGATGCCCCTAGAGATTCAAGATCATGGAATATCCAATTTTGACCATAAGGTATGAAAAACTGAATATGCCCCAAGTGATGAGATGCCCCTAGATATGGGGACTTTAGATTCAGATCAGACTGATTCAAGAATAATGCAAAATATTTAATGATGTAATCATACTGCCCCCTCAGGAGTGAAATTTAAAGATGACACATCATATAGAGGATGAGAGCGAGAAATCGCAGATAGATATAAGATCGAAGATCTAGAGAAATCCAGAGATAGATTAAGAGAAGATAGAATTGATTTGGAGTGATCGAGAGGTCCTTTTGACTAGGTTTGACTATAGTTGACCAAGTTTGACTAGAGTTGACTTTGATGAAAAGATTACAGAAGCTGAGAAAATGATGACGAGAGATGATTCTGACAAGAAAGAAACATCAGAAAGTCAACTGCACAAGCATCTGATCGCGTTGGTCCCAAAATTTTAAAACACAATTTCAAGCTGCTTAGGAGTGTCAAATTTTGATTTCAATCATGAAAATGGATTCAGTACGGTCCATTTAGCCAAGGGTGCAATTTTCGCAGAAAATGGAGCACTTTTTTAAAATTAGGTCAAAGGCTATATAAGGCCCGTAGGGATCATTTACAAATCATTATTCACCTTTTGTCTTTAGCAATGGCAAGAGCTCTAGCTAACATTGATAGCATTCCTATGCATACACACCGATTCAAGTGCTCTTGATGACACAACCGGCCACTAGAGTGTTAGTGCTATTTCTTGTTTAAGTTGTGCCCTGTAATTTTCCTAGCATCTCCTGTCATTGATAGTGTCAAAGGCTTTGAAACTGAGATTGAAATTTTTCTTATGCCTCTGCAAAGTTTTCTCAAACCCTTAACCTAGTTTAAAATGGTGGAAAATGACTAAAAAACCCTAACTGCCTTGGTCGATTCTATTTTCATGTTACTTTTTCGGTCACTTAAGTCTCCTCAAGTCATGTGTCCATTCTAAATGGGTTACTTTTGCAAAAAGACTGTGATTCCTAACCACTCTAATAATTCCTAAGTTGCACCATGAAAAGTCCCTTTTTACATCATCACCTTATATGTCGAGCAAGTTAGCTTTGATCGAACAGTCAGCTTAATGGCTTAATCAAAAATTGCTCGACATCTATCAAGCAAGTGATTAAGCGGTGGTGACGCATGTCCTTAGTGGACCTAGACATTCAGAGGTGGCAAGAGCTTAAACCACGGGCAAGTTGTTTTAAATCTCATGCCTCGCTTAATGGCTTAATAAAAAAGTGCATGATATCTAGTGAGTAAGCGATTAAGCGGTGGTGACGTGTGTTCTTGGTGGGGTTGAACAGTTGTAAAGGCACTCTGTTAAATAGTGGGAAAGTTTGGAAAGATTGAATGGCCCGCTTAATTGCTTAAAGGAAAGGCGCACGATATCTAACAGGCAAGTGATTAAGCGGTGGTGACATGTGTCCAGGAAGGAGTGTGGGTCCAGTCGCAGACAGGTGTAAAAGGTGTTAAAGCCTAGAAAGATCTAACAGTTGGCTTAATGACTTATACCCAAGATGCACAACATCTATCAAGTAAGCCATTAAGCGGTGATGACATCTGGAAATTGGTGGGCCCAAGCATTCAAAGCTGGCAAAAGTTTAAAATTCAGTTAAGTTGTCTCATCTCTGACGGCTCGCTTAATCGCATAAAGAGAAACTGCTTGACATCTAGTGAGTAAGTGATTAAGCGGCGGCAATGCGTGTCCTCAGTCGATAGTTGTTTTCAGGAAAATAAGACAGTCGTCAGATGCAGAGAATGATGTCCAGAATCAACGGCTCAAATTCAAAGTTGATAAAATAAGTCGCAGAGAGCCGTTAAGCCGCGAAATTGAAACCTATGAATTAATTGCAGAACGTGTGGCAACTCTAGTCGAATTCAATTCGAAAGATTGATTTGATTGAGGCCATAAAATTGATTAAGTCGACAGCAGTCTCAATGATTCACCAAAACAATTTGAGCAAAGATGGAATTCCAAAGAAAACTAGCTTCATGCAACTTCTGTGCAGAACGGGTAAGCATACTGATTCACTAGCTTTCAAATTGAGGTGAAATTTACAGTTTAGAAAGGTTTTAGTGCTTTGTTTCAGAATCTAAATCTAGTATTAAGAGAAAAAACCTTAGAATGGCCCCTAGGGTTGCATTTTCTAGAGAGGTTGATTACCAGAAGATAAATGTTAGGGAAGATTTGTTGCAACAATTACCACTGTCCTCAGGGGATGCCACACAAATTAAAAGGGTAGTTCCATCACATCCCTGTTTCAAAATTTGAGAGGGGTTATACGATTCCGGTAAATTGGTGAAAGATGCCTATACCAGTTTTGATGGCCTCACTTTGTTCAGAATGGTCTATAGCCAGAGGAATGCCCCTACCCCAGACTATAATATTTGGGAATTAGACATGGGAAAACTGATAGCACCTAGTGTATTCACGGACACTGATTTGTTCACCTTGATTGCAAACACTTATGATAAGGTGGCTAGGGATGTTATGGACACCCGAGGAAATATACTATTGACTGTATCAGCTGATGAAATTAGAAGGATTTTCAAGCTGATTGACACCTCTCAACATATGGATGATATTGATCTTGAGTACTTTAAAGAAGTATACCAGAACCAAAGAGATTATTACAGGGGAGAAGTAGTGAAGGGATATGTCAACAAAATAGGGAACTTGGTTGTGGTATGGCCTAGAACCCCAGAACCCTTCAAGTTGGATCTTTTCAATGGCAAGGCCAGAAAAATGTACAGTGCTTTGTGCAATGTTTTGGGGATAGATGAAGAGGTGGCAATGCCTATCCATATAATGTTGATGGTTGTTCAAATTCTGCATCCCCATTTGTCAGTAGTATTTGATTATGCATCTTATATTTTTTAGGAAATGCATGAGGGTTTATCAGGAATTCAAGATGGCAACATACAAAAACCAATGGGTTGGTATTCCCTCATGATGCATATGTTCTTATTAAATAGTGCAGATTTCTTTGAGGAAGAAATGGAACTAGAAAAATTCCAAGATGGTAAAGAATTGCCGGTTCAGATGTGGAGTGCAGATTTATCTTGGGATAGGAAGAATGCTAGCTATGTGTACTTTGATAAGGTTTTTTCAACTAGACTCAAGTCACTGCTAAGTAACCAGAATGCTAGGGTTCACAATGAAATGATGAGGATTTTAAGGCCTATGGAGTATGCCCCAGAGTTAAAAATTGCTCACAATTAGGGAGATTTAATTTTGTACCCTTTTTCCACAGTAATTAGGGTTTATGGTTTCAGAGGTACTCCTTATGTGCTACCCTACAGAGTCCCACTCAAGATTGGAATACCAAAAATTATAAGACAATTAGGTGGGCTACAGGAAGAAGCCCTGACTGGAAAGATGAAGGGAAATATCTTTCCTACCCTCACTAGAGCCCATCACTTTATCATAACTAAAGGTGGTTGGACACAGTTTGATAAGTATTTTGAGCCCTATCATTTAGCCACTTTTGTGTCCAGATGTGCAGATAATGATGATTTTATTATGGGTATGTTCAGGAAGAGGACTAATTTTGTGATGTTAAAACATCAATTCAATTATCCAGAGGATATCATCAGAAATATTTTTGACCTTGATGTTCAGGAAATCAGGAAAGAGAAATGGATGGCATACAAGAAGTCTTTGGACTTTGTTCAAAATTTTGACAAGACTTATGATCCTTTAAAGGATTTTTTCCCATGGTCTTACAAAATTGATTCCCTAATTATTCTTTTTGAGGTAATTATGCAAACCCTAAATGAGAAGAGGCAGAGAGTAGTTGAAAATGATCCAGAAAGGGCTCTTGCTGTGTTGAATAGACTTCCACAGAGCAGAGTAGTTCCACTAGGGAATTATGTAGTATATAAGAGAAGAGGGTACACTACTATTGCTTCCAAAGCTGACTAGCCTCTCCAACATAAGGGAAAGAGACCAACAGATATCAATGGTCAAGAAGTGCCCTCTCCCAAGAGGCAAAGGGTGGAAACCAAAGAATAGGAGAGTGAATTATACTCTCCTTCCCAATCCCCTATGCAATATGATGATCAGGCCATTGCTAAACAATTGGTCAAATTAAGGAATGTTGGTGAAATAGTTGTTACTACTCAAGAGCTACAAGAAGGGATGCCAGAGGCACCTAGACATATAGCAACTGACCTCACAGTGGCAGAATTTGCTGGTAAGGAGTTAGATCGTGTAACCAAACAGGCCAGTGATGAATTCTTGTCTGATGACAATTTCATCAAAACCAGGGCTTTCATTCAATTTCTATGGAGGTGCCATATTGATGAATACCATCATAAGTGCCAAAAGATGCTAGAAGCTCAACCCAATTCTGCCAAGGAGGATGTAGAAATGGAAGTTAAGAAAGAAATGATATCAAAGTTTGATAAGATTACCCTTGAAGAGGGCAGACAAATGGTTAAGAGGCAAGGAGTCCTCATGTTGCCACAATGGGATTTGGCGGATGCAGTGGTCTTTGATGCTATAAGAAAGCAAGCCAAACCTATGACCACCGCTGGGACATCAATTGGTGCCTAGTTTAGTGAAGATCATGCAGCTCTAGCCATTTGGTCATTAAAGAAAGAGGACAAGAGGAGAATGAAGGAGGATGATGAGGTTGAAGACACGGACAGTCTAACTGTGAAGAGGGTTGCTGACACCTCAGGAACTAAAGCTGCAAACCTTGTTGTACAAACATCCAATTTAAGCATGAAAGTAGCAGAGAGAGAAAAGGAGGCCTATATTAGCTTAAATGAGAGATATGAGTTTGTAATCAAAGCTTATAATGAGGAAAAGGTCAAGTCCTTGATGAAAGATAACAGAATAGCAGAGCTGGAGGGTAAACAAAAGATCCAATTTGTGCCCCAAGGGGTAATTGCTCAGGAACCTATTCAGCCCTCCTCCTCTAGTCCATTTATAACATATCCCCCATCCCCTGCACCTCTAAGCCCTACTACCCAAGAAGCCATTGATGCTAAAAGAGAAGAATTAAAGGCTGAGAAGAACAGGTTGATCAGTGAAAGGTCAAGGCTGGAAGAAGAAGGTAAAAGGGATCTTGAAGACTCCCCTGCATACAAAGAGGCTGAGGAATTGGTAAAGCAAAAATGTTCAAATCAAATATTTTCCAACCTCAAAAGGTGTGCCAGTGAGGTTAACCTTTCTAACCTTTATTTACTAGGAAAGAAAATTGCAAGCATCACTAGCACATATGAGAATGAAAAGAACC